>CM046385.1:1659261-1684261 GCA_025413485.1 Ficus microcarpa | reverse complement strand
AACAAAAAAAAAATACGGTTAGAGTTGGATTGAACTTTCAAACCAAACAAACCCAAAAACCCCACTTGATCTGAACTTGAAATACTATGCTTGGATTCGTTAAACATGAGATTAGTCAAATGTCTAATCCTTTCCGTTTAATCGTTATGACAACAACACTAGTCCAGTTTATGCTACTGTAGAAACAAACTTTTTTTTTCTTTTTTTTTGAGGGGTGGAAACAAAGCTTGGAGCCCACCAATTTGCATTAGTTTTTCCGAGCTCATGAGGGTGAAATAAATTCCAAACTGTGAAAAAATTTTCATTGAAAACAAGAAAAAAAATCTTCGCCTACAAATATGCATATAGCATGGCTCCATTGGGCCTCGTGTCTCCCCTTTCGGATATGATGCAGAATGACCTAACACCCCATCCACACACAGACAATGGCATCTCAATCTTCACCATGCCTCCATGATAATGAATCCTTAAAGGATACTTCCAAGTCATTGGTTTGCTAAACGTCGATGGGATTCGAAAAATCATCAACAGATTCTATCTTCAGATAAGACTAACCGTTAGAAATTTGAAACTCACTATGGTCTAACAGGATACGCTTCTCGGCAGCTTTAATTTATGTGGACAGGCTCCCAAGTCACACCCCACAAGCAGTAGCAGAGCCTTACCAAGCATCAGCAGATGATGAATGAGCTTTATTTCTTTCCTTTACGAGCAAGGAATCGTTCCCTAGCTGCCCGTATTCTATTTTCGTGATCATCATCAGCCTGGGTGGTGGCGACCTCTTTCTTTGGCAAGTCTGAGTGTTTTGCATCACTTCTGTCTTCAGTGTGACCAATCCCGCCACTGCACACAAGCAAAAAGCTCAAGCTCGTATATGTTCAAATGTAAACCTTGACCATGAACAAAATGAACCTCTCCAACAAATTGCTTTTGGAGAAACTCACTTGCCTTAGTTTGTTGATATTGACTTTCTTGACCTTGTTTATGATGGGTGTCACCCATTTAACATCAACGGAACATACATTACGCAAGTATGGGCGTGTAGTTGCGACAAGCTCGTGGTACAAAACATAGTCTGGGAGTTTTCCTTCCTCATCTGGTTTCAGAGAAGAGGATGGATGCACCTAAAATGAAAAAGTAGTCTACTTAAAAAACAGTAGCTAAGCTTTAAAAAGGAGCAGGACCCAGCACTGAATGCCCCAACTAATTTTAAATCATTATATGACTGGCCACAATTTCATCGGATATTCCATTTTTACTAAATTTTGAAGTGAATACCTGTACCACTTGGGGCTTGAAACCTAATGTTCGATACCCGTTGTGATATACCATTCTCTCAGCAAGCTGGTTTGCATAACCTACACACAAAGCCTTCCTCAAATTGTAATAATCCTGTTGGCTTCCCCTCCATCTTCTGCTTGTCTGTATGTCTAAGGGTCCTGTCTTGAGAAACAACATAACAAAAATGTCAAAGCAGTACCTTCATGGGAGGGGAAACTGCAACTAAGATGACAAAGAACTGGAAAGAAAATTTTCTAGACTTCAAATATCCCAAGTTTTATCATACTTCCATCCTTCGTAGGTGTACATTTCCAACACTCTAGATGGACGTGTATGCAAAAATTCTATCAAAACTTATCCTGCTAACTGTAAATATATGATATATCCAGCTGATACATTATCTACTTAACGGTCGCAATAATGTAGCTTACCAACCCTTTGAAATATTCTGCATGATCTGGCACAATTGTTTCCAGACATCCTTGACAAAATTCATCCCTCTCACCTACAATGGGTAACATTTGGAAAATGAAAAATCAGAAAAAAGAAAGGGAAAAAAAAAAAGAATCGAAGGTATATAATAGAAATAAATGAGAAGTATCCAATGTTGAACATCAGACCACAGTTCAAGAACACCATCTAAGGCATGGATTACATGTATAAATTTATGGTAGGGACCCGAAAAATTAGGCTTGTCATCTAATAGCTGTTAGATAATCTCTGTGACTAAACAATTAGGCTTGTCATCTAATAGCTGTTAGATAATCTCTGTGACTAAACCCAAGTGCTTAGGCCTTAATAGCTCGTACAAATTCTACACCTCATCTTAGACTGATTATTTTAAAGATTCCCTCATGTGTCAAAAATTATAAAAATATATATATATATATATACCTGCAACCCATTTTCCTTGCACCAGTCAATATCATAGTCAGTTTGATGCCAGCACTCGTAGATTTGTAGCAACTGGATGTGATCTCCCCAGCCAGAACCATCAGGAAGGTCCAAATGATTCGGTTTCCTTTTCTTGTCAGTATGCTGGCTGCAACGTAGGTAAAACTATTAAAGAAAAAATTTCTAAGGAATGCATCCTATTTCTCAGGTTTACAAATTCCTCTTCACGGTGGTTGAAGAATTGCTAATTAAAATAGAAGACTGGATTATCTTGTTTCGAGAAGCAAGGGTAAGAGGAGAAAAGGAGACACCATGACCAAGTAGCAAGAAATTAAAAAAGAGTCCATTCCTTTAAGAACTACAATTCAGGATTTAGGATCAACTAGTAGTAGTTACAATGTAGAAAAGAAAAGGAAAAAATATATATATTTTTTCATGGCATCCTTTAAGACGTCAATATGAGAAAAGTTCACGTCTTAACCTTCGACCAGGAAGCAATGAGGTTTCTGCAGATAACATAGCCGCAACGGTCAAAGCCTGGGATAAGCAACCATATTCATTTGCCTCCATCAAGGTTCTTGAAAGTGATGGTTCAAGAGGAAGCTCTGCAAAGAATCAACATTCAATGCAATCACAAATTGCCGAACACTACAACAATCATTCAACATAAAGTACCAAATTCATAGCCCAATCATTGTTTATTTATTTATTTTGAATTTCCAAGATTGGGTCTAAGAGAAAATTTAATCAAATGCATCATTGGATTACACTATCTAATGTCGATATGTAGACAGAACATAGCTAATGGCCGAAAGCATTTAAGTTTGAGAATTAAACTCGTATTCCTATGTTTCGAAAACATACAAGTTAACACTGGAAGGAAGAGGAGGGGGTGGGGGAGGGGGGCAGGGGTAACGAGGATAGAGATCTGGTTAGATAGAAATCTCGCATGCAAAACCTAAGCATTTCAGAAGAAACCCAAAAAAATAATAATAATAAAATAAAATAAATTGTAGAAAGTTTATGCATACTTCAAAAGATAGCAACCTGTGCCTACTGTAGTTAAATTTTTTTCAAAAGTGGACAAGGATGTTACCTGCCATCGTTCGTCCGACTGATGTGATCAATCCATTCTCATCAATTGCGTCAATGAGATATAATTGCTTTAAAGCATCCTCTAAAGACTCAGCTGCCATAAAGCCGACAAGTTTTGAACAACAATACCTGGAATTTGAAATTTTATTCCCAAGCAATGAAAAGGGTGAAAAAATGAAAAATAACAATACTGATACTTACAGGAAGGCGGATCAAGAAAATCGAATTTCAGAATATCAATATCTGAAAGGTCCAAAGATTTTAAATAAAGAACACTTCCGGCTAGTGAAGATCGCTGTATTTCAGGAACTGTTACATCAAGGAATTCATCATTGTAAACCACGGAAGTGTATAGTCGATAGCACTTCCCAGGGCGTGTTCTTCCAGCTCGCCCTGCACGTTGATTAGCTTGTACTCTGCAATGAAATTAAACCAAAGTCTATCGAAGTCACAAATAGGGAATTAATTAGCAACTATCTACTGTTAAAAAAAGTAATCAAATAAAAATAATAGAAGCACATAAGCATTTCATATCTGACAACTCAATTCCCAGGCTGCCTTTTAGTTCCTCATCAAATTTTCAACCAAACTTTAATAAAATAAGACCTTCCAAATTGAATGTATATGTATATAAGCACTATATGTTAGTGGATATCACCATAGCATACTGAAAGTCAAACAAACAAAAGAATCAATTATCAATATTCTTTGGAAAGTAAGCAATCATAATGAAGAGATGAATTCTTTACTTGCTAATTTGAACGACGTCAAGGGAGTACATTCCAGTTAACGGGTTGTACTGCCGTTGCTTCACATAACCAGAATCAATTACATACCTGTACATATTTCTTAAATGTGATAAATTGTCCCACAATAAACCGAAATATAAATCTTAAATTGGCAGAACGAAGACAACTACTGAGAAAATACAAATATATACTCTTACACAACACCATCCACGGTCAAGGAAGTCTCAGCAATATTTGTGGCAACAATTATTCGCCTACAGTTCGAAGGTGGTGGACTAAACACACGTACCTGTCAGGTAAAGAATGCAAATATCAAGCAAAAAAGGTATTACATATCAAAGGCATGAGCACCTCCAAGAAGGGAGAAAAACCAATTAGAACTAAGGCACTTGCCTGCATTTCAGGTGGCAAAGAACCGTGAAGGGGAAGGATTATGGCATCCATACACGATCCTTCCTCCAGGCTTCTTATTCTATCTTCCAATTTCGATACCAACTTCTGAATGTCATCCTATGTGCAGTGACACCTTTTAGTTATTAGAAGAACTAAAAAGCAAAAATTAATAAAATAAGTCAAAAATCACACCTGCCCAGTCATGAATATCAGGACATCACCTTCTGGCTCCCGAACATGGATATCTAGTAAGATATCAATGGTTAGCACTTAGTACAACCCCATCTACAAATGCCCATTAAGTAATGGTGAAGATAAAATATATCATAAAAAGCTAAAATAGTAATGAAACTGACAAGGAGCAAACTAAAATCCTGAACATACCTAGAGCTTTTTTCAAAGCCGAGTCGACATAGCTTCTAGGGCGCTCATTGCTATACAATATCTCAACTGGGTAAAGCTTCCCGGGAACATTCAGTACAGGGCAATTCGAAAAAAAGTGTGAAACTTTTTCACCATCTAGAGTTGCTGAGGTTATAAGAACTTTCAAATTTGATCTACGCAGTTCGATCAACCGTTTTACCAATCCCAACAATATGTCTCTAAATAAGTAAAATTGGAAAAAAAAAAAAAAAAAAGTTATGATTCCAAATATTTCAGACGGTGTGAAGAGAAATGAGCCACAAGATTAAAGTGTAGAAAGCTTTACGTGTTTAGACTCCTCTCATGAGCTTCGTCGAGTATTATAACTGAATACTGATTAAGCTCCGGATTAGCCAGACTCTCGCGAAGAAGAACTCCATCAGTTAGGTACCTAAGCAAAGCAATTCACAAGCATAAAGTAAAGAGAGTGAACAGAAACAATGAAACATGGAAAGAACTCTAAAATTGAAGTCAAATTTCAGTAGAATTCCGAGCATTTTACTTGATGCGGGTTTTTTCCGAAGTTCTATCTTCGAATCTTATGGCGTATCCAACTTCTTCCCCGAGACGAACACCAAGCTCCTCCGCAACACGTCTGTGGACAGTAAAATAGTGTAGAAAAGAAAATAAGAAGAAGAAGGAATCCATGAAAAAGAGAAAATGTGTACTATCATGGGCTATATACCTTGCGACAGAGACGGCGGCGACACGGCGGGGCTGGGTGACGCCGACGATTCCAGATTTCGTGTAGCCTCTTTTGTGAAGCATCTGAGAGAGCTGCGTGCTTTTTCCCGAACCTGTCTCACCGATGATTACGACCACCGGGTTCTGTTCCACTGTTTCGATGATTTTCTCTTCGAATTGAACAATTGGAAGGTTCGCCATGGCTGAACCAGGCAGAAGCTCGAGCTCGCAGTCGCTGAGTGAAGGACAGGGTTTTTTTTATTACTATTTTATTATTTTGATTAAAGAGAGGTTTAAGAGGAAAAACGCCTGTAGTTCATACTTCATAATTTTTAATGGCAAATCTGTTTGAAAGTTTCATGTCGCTCGTGGTTTAAAAGACGTGCTTCCTCGAAAATTACCTGTCGTTTGTCATTTCCTATTAAACAATATATATCTAGTTTTTGTTTTCTGAAAAGCTATTATTGTAATTGTCGTTTAACTATTGGTGTCGTTAGAAGATTCATTCGTCGTTTTTCAAGGTGCTTTTGCCCTTCGTCGGAGTTTTATTTTGTTGTTTTCTTTCCATTATAATTAGGATTCCCAGTCGTTCGTCGGTTTGTAGCATAAATTTGGTTCTATGTCGTTCTTTTTGAACGTTACAGTCGTTTGTGGGTAAAGTTAACTGTAGTCTAATAAGCGACATGTAGTTTTCTGCAGAATCAAAAAACGAAATGTAGTTGAAAGGACATACTTACATCTCGTGTTAATAATTTCCTTTAAACGACATGTTTGAATTTTAGAATTTGATGATCTTGATTTACATACTGCTGCCGTTTATGATTAGTAGTCCTAAAAACGACAAATACAATTTCAACATTGTGCGCTGGTGATTGTTGTCGTTAGTGTGAATGATGTGTCGTTTAAAGGTTAAGGTGTCGTTTTGTTTGTATTTCTTCTCACAATTATAAAACATTTTTTAAAAAAATTTTGAGTAGAGATTTTAACTCTACACATTGTGATGGAGTCACGCATGAAATATCAGTAGACTATACTTTCAATCACAATTATACACTTTTATTATACCATAAAAATTTTCTATACAAATATTCTTTTTCAAACCTATGAGCCAATCAAACAATATAAATTTTATGTCCCTTTTTTTTTTTTCAAGCGATTGGAGATATGTTTGGAATTAACCGTTACAATTTCAAATGTCATTAATTGGTTGGATCTTTTTTTTTTTTTTTTTTGGGTGGATGGTGGAGTGGATAGCCGGTTCAAGATGATCTTCCATTAGCAAACACAAGTTAAAACAAAAACAAAAACAAAAACAACAACAAAGAAGATCCAAAAATTGAGTTAAAAAAAAAAAACTATAAAGTTCAGTTAATCGCCAAGAGTGGTTAGGGTTTAAAGAGATCTTTGAGTCTATCAAACACCACCTGGATTAGAAGATGTAGACCTAAATTTCTTTACATATATACCAATTAGTTCATCAGATCAGCCAGACTCATCATATATATATATATATATATTCCTAGAAGATAATACAGTTCATAATTGCTTGTCTTGGACTTGCTAAAAAACCATTTTGCGCTCTAACTTCACTTCAGCCATCAACCAAGACATTCATTTTCCAGGGCATTTTCCCAAACTACTACAAAAATCTGCCTTACAAAATTAAAACCACTAAGCCACTTTGTTTTTGCCGAAAATAGCTTCTCTTGTCACAATTTTGATCCCCCTCACCCACATCTCCGCCATCTCAATACCACCTTCGCACACAAAATGCACCTCCTTGTTCTTTGTGGTCACCACATGGAACAACCCCGGTTCATCGCCGTCTAGTTTCCGCCGGCGGTTCCACTGAAACCGGTTGCTTGGCCCCACATCCGCCGCCTTACATAACACATTCCTCTTGCTTGATTTCCCCCACCTCAACACCCCAACTCCTCCAACCATCCTCACAACTTTAACATGAGGAGACCCTTTGCCGCACTTCGTGTGCTTCTTCAAGCGACTTCCACTCACAACAAGCTCTCTTGCAAGCTCATCCAATATCACTCTTTCCGCTTCTTTCCCTTCCCCATTGTTCCTCGCAAGAGAGAGCGCGGTTTCATGCTTAGCATTCTTCATCTCGCAATTAGCCCAAAAGAGATCAATAGCTCGCACAGTCTAGCATGCCCTCCTTTAGCTGCCAACATCAATGGGGTATTTCCTTCATCATCCGTGGCATCAACATCGCAACCCCGGCTTGCAAATGCGCTAACATAATCAAAATCTCCACGCAGAGCTGCACGGTGTAGGGCGTAGAATCGAGTAGGAGGACTCGTGTGTCTAGATTTGAGTGCGAGTTTGAGCATTAGTTTCTCAAATTCTTCACTATTTTGATATGGTTCCGAGAGTTTCCACGCAGTCTCGCCAAATTTATTTTGTAGCTTCAAATCAGCCCCGGCATTGATAAGCAGCTCGAAAGCCTCTATGTGTCCTGCCTTTGCAGCTAACATAGCAGCCGAGAAGCCATTTTCGTCTTGCTCATCAATATTAATTTCTTCTCTGTCTACAAGTTTTTTCAGCGCTTCAATGTCATTGGCTCTTGTCACAAACAATAGGGGAGAAAACACCGTCTTGTTACTCGATTGAGCGATGTTACCATCTTGAATTACATCCACAACTGCTTGCTGGAATCCGAGCGTCCATTTACCTGACTCTGCAATTGAGCCTGCAGATTGACCAGAAAAATTAACAATACCAAAATCAGCACCGGCTGAAGCTAGAATCTTAAGGCATTCCTCGTGCTTATATCTAGCGCAGATCATTAGCGCATTTTCTCCATATCCCGTTGCAGAGTTGATGTTGCAGCCGGCTCTGATCAATTGCTCAAGAATCCGAGCTGATCCGAACCGCGCAGCCATGTGAATTGGGCGAAACTCGGTCTTCAAAGTCGTCTTGATTGGAGCTTCAACATCTGCACCACAGTTTAGCAACACGTCTACGGCTTTTGGATTGTTGCATAAGATGGCGTGGTGGAGGAGAGTCCTCCCAAAGTGAGGAACGTTTGGGGAAATGTGTTGGAGGAGCATTCTCAAGATAGCACCACTGGCCTCAAAATACTCCACGGCACACCAAGTAACGCCATAAGCCTCGGCGAGCCCTGCACCAACCCGAAAATCGTCCCCACTGTCCGTGTCCCAGGACCACGCTCCCAGGCTCACTTTTATGTCTGTCCTCACTCCGGCCTGTTGGTTTGATGCCAACGACTAACTGTCATATCTTCCACTCAATTACACGAAATATATACCATATGTATTAGCTATATACAGACATATATATAATTTACCTGCAAGAGGAGTCTGACAACATTTGTCTGCCTGCTAACAATGGCAGCAACAAGTGCATAACAATCGACACAAGCGTAAAGAGATGGCGCCGAAGATTGAAGCAGCAAACGATCTCTTGCGTTTGGGTCGACTCCACACTGCTAACAATCAAGATCAAATTATCTCTGTCACCACATAATTCATAATTGATCAAGTACCTAGGAATTGTGAATCCTTTTGTGACTAATACAAACCTTGGTAAGTGCATAAACCACGTCGACAAACCCTCGGGAACTCGCGGTAACAAGGGCGTGAACGGCGGCCGGAGAGCGGATCATGTCGGACGCCATTAGGATCTCGGCATGCCTGGCCAGCCCCAAGTAGCTCGCCTCCAACAAAGCCTCCTCGCACGCCTGCTGAGACGCCCCGCAACTTATCAGAACCTCCAGTACCTGCGTGTGGCCTTCTCTCACTGCTGCTGTCGTTGCATAGCCTCGAAACAGCTTCCGATTAACATTGGCTCCAACACTCTGCGAACACAGGCATTCACAAAATTAAATCACTATTACTAAAATTTTTATCAGTCTTTTAGCTACTACTATGATCTTTTTTCTTTTTTTTTTTTTTTTAAATTTAAATAACAATAGTTGTTGTTTTGTTTTCATTGGGTTCTTCTAGTTTTGGTGATTGTGATCGAAAGAGATCTTTGGACGCCATGTGATCTTTTATTTCAAGGATATAAACTTACTAACGCAAAGAGAGATAGTGAAAACCAAAAAGAATTTAATTACTGAATATTCTTACAGCTCATTTCTCGCGTCAGTTACACAGTAATATTCCACGCTGATAATGTCAATAAGAAAGGTAACATAATTCAATAAATAATAACGATATATTTTCAAAATTTTTTGTTGACCATTATTCTTCATCACGAGATTATAACAGCAACGACACAAGTTTCCCATTAGAACAACCCGTATCGTAGCATCAATGAATATCATCTTTCTCTCTCTTTTTGTTTGAATATATATATATATATATATATATATTGAAAGTTTGAAGAGCATGAAATTGACAATTAAAAAAAAAAAAAAACGAAACATCAACAATCAACTTATATGGTAACTACGCTTTTTTTTTTTTTTTTTTTTTTTAAACTACGTTATTCTATAACAGGTATCCTTTTGAATTTACAGGTTTCCTTTTGAATTTGGAGCGGGGGATTTGAATTATATATCCGATAATGGAGTTAGATATAAATTTACTACTAGATTTTGATTTTTTTTTTTTTCATGTTCGGACTTTGATGCTAATCTTCTTTAAACTAAATTATTTTCAGCAACTTAGACGTAGAAAAACAGCTAAATAAATCTCAACGAACGAACAACACATTTCAAAAAAAAATTTTCTCATTTAATTTCTAAACTCTTAATATTATGTAACTTTAATCCTTAAACTTTTTTTGGTAACTGTAATTCAAAAAAATTTACTATTATAAAAATACTCATTTTTAAATTTTTGAACGAAATCTATTAGAAATTTATTAAAAACGCTAAATAAAAATTAACGAAAAAGACATTTCAAAAAAAAAAAAATTTCTCATTTAATCCCCAAACTCTTAACATTATGTAACTTTAGTCCTTAAACTTTTTTTTGTAGCTGTAATGTCACTAAGCTTTTAAAAATTTGTTATAATAGTCATTTTTATTAATTTTTGAACGAAATCTATTAAAAATTTGATTAAAAGGTGACGCTAACTTCTGATTTTGTCAAAAAATTAACGAAAAAGACTATTGTAATAATATTTTTAATAATTTATAATCATTTCAGCTATAAAAAGGAATACGCTTAAATTATTAAAATATTGTTATAATAATCATTTTTGTTAATTTTTAAACGGAATCTATTGGTAATTTGATTAAAAAGTAACGTGAATTAACAGTTTATGTCCAAAAATTAACGTAAATGACTATTATAATAACATTTTAAAAGTTTAAGAGTATTTCAGCAACGAAAAAAAGTTTAGTAATCAAAATTACACAAAATTAAAAGTTCAGAAATCAATTTAACAATTTATCCAAAATAATAATAATAATAATAAATGAATAAATAAAATGAAGAAATGCTTACGAGTAAACTCCGAACGAGTCCGAGATTGCCGGAGTGAGCCGCGAGGAAGAGAGCGGTGACGTCGGTGTTGAACTCGTCGTACTCGACTCGGACCTCGTGAGCCAACTCGCCGCGGAGGGCGATATCGGTCCTCTTGGACCTCAGCCTCTCCGTCCCGGCGAAGTTCACGTCGGCGAAAGGATCGGCAATGCACTCGTACACCGACTTCGCGTCGTCTGCATGCGCCGCGTCCACGAGGCGCTGCGAGACCCCCGCCTCGTAGTCGTCGACCGGGAACACCTGTTTTCCCGCCATGTAACCGCTTCCTCCAACGTTGGAGTTGGAGTTTCCGAACACCGTTATCATCGTTCACCGGTGACTGTTACCGTGATTTTAGCTCCCCCTCTCTGATATATCTCTCTTTTTCTCTATCTAGCTGAGTTTCTCTGTGAGAGACGTTTGGCTTGAGAGAAGTTTGGCGTGAGGAAGAATTTTGGTTTACTAGAAGAAGTTGAAGATAGGTTGTGACGCAAGTTTTTTTTATTTTTATTTTTTATTTTTTTGGATTTTTAAAGCGTGGGGTCCAGCTTTTTTATTTATTTATTTTGAGAAAGATTGAGAGGAGGGAGGAGGGTGGGAGCAATCTGCGTTGTGAATTTCGTCTAGGTGGTTGCGACAAGCCAACAAGAAATGAACATCATCCAAGCTTCTCTCTTTTACGTTCTTAGCTAATTCATTCGAATTTATGTCTAAGAAAGAACCCAAATTTTGTTCAAGAAATAATTAAGAAAATTATTTTGTTGTATACGGGAAAAAAACAATCCTATTAATACAGTGTTGCTTTTTTTTTTTTAGGGGGAGATAAAATGTTAGTTTAAACCATTATATATTTTCATCAGGTTTACTAATTATATATGTGGTTATATGTTTTTTCATTCTGATATATGATTTTTTTTTTTTGGGTAATGTCAAGTTTTTATCTATAAAAAAAAAAAAAAATGTGATATGAAGTTTAAAAGAGAATCGTGAAATATTAGGCATTGGATTCAAAATTATCCCAGTCCACACCAACGGTTGGGCATACAACCTTGGCTTTGTAAGGCAATTGAACGTTTCCCCCTCTAATTTAGGCTGATTTAAGGCAAGAAGTACGCAGTAGTGATTAGTGCAACTTTTTTTTTTTTTTTTTTTTAAAGAAGTGGACTTATTGTTATTTATGTACTGATCATTTATCATTTGATTTGATTATTATCCAATCATGAGAATCGGTGGAGATCAGATCAATTAAATCGAATGAATCAACATCGAGATTTTTGTTTTCTGTTTTTGTCTTTTTTTTTTTCAATTAAAAACAATGATTTTTGCTTTTTCTACTTCTATATTTTCATCCAAATTATTGGATAGAATTTGATTGGTCGATATGAATCAGTGTTTAAATTATAGAAAAGAAATATTATTTTTTATTCTATTTCCCTTCTCTATTTAATAATTAGGAGATAAAGCGAGTACAATTCTATATCTTATTATAATAGAATGAGGTATTGAATTATGCACTAATTACTATTTACATGACATATTCTTCTATACGACATGAACCGATAAGTTGCATTGGGCAACCACAATTTGTCTGAATCAAATTTGTTCCGATATTGATTAATTCGCAAATGCAATTACCAAGCCCAAAGAAAAGGTATCAAGCTTGCAACATTTGATACTAACTCCGTATGATTAAGTAGTGAGAGGGACATACGACTACTTTTTTTTTTTTTTTTTTTAAAGTAACAAAAGACGGTTTATACAGTTTATGGTAGTTGTCATTGTCGACAAGATTTTATCCCACATGTTGGTATTACAATGCTTGTATTTTGTAGTTAGCTATGGCCGGATTTGGCCTGCACTTAATTGGGTTGGACTTGTGGCGCAATTCAAAGGAATTACGTAGAAAAAAGACAATATTCTTTTTAAAATGACAAGGTGCCTCAATGGTATTTAAAAACAAAATTACTTTACAATGTAGTTGTTGGTTTGTTGTTTACGAAAGAAGAGAATAAACAAGTAGGAATATTTGGTGGCCTGCCGTCTATCCGCTCTCTTCAAAAAACTAGCCGGAATATTAAAAACAAAAAAAAAAAAATGAAAACGAGGTGAGACTGATAGGAATAATTGTTGCCAAGAGCTGTCAAAGAGATACTCGCGTGACAAATATGTGTTTTGTTTTGTTTTTTTCGGGTGAATTTCAAAATTTTCCTGAAAAGTAAGGATATATATCTCACATTACTCCTTATATTTTAAAACTTAACGAAAATTTTCTTTTAAGTTTATCAAAAATTACGACATTGGTATTGAAGAAAACGAAAAAACCAATTTGGAAGCAAAAGAAAGTTAAGATTTCTTATTCCAATCAATAAATTAAAATATATATCAAAAGAGGTTTATTTAAGCTAAATCGAAAAATATATAAAAAAATTAATCTACTCTCTTTAAAAGAATGAAACCTAATAATAACAGGTAACAAGCCATAAAATAAATATAAAACTATATTATCTAACAGGTATATCCATCATTGAATATGTCAATTTCTTTAATTATATGTGCTGGTCGGATAATTTATTTGTCATTAAAATTGTTTTAAAAATGTCTCTTATTAACTGATCATTTGACGTACAAGTTATTAAAATTGTTAAAAATTAACGCTTTCAATAAAGAATCATAAAAATATAACTAATGATGTATATTTTTTTGAACTTTGGATGGGGGATTTGAATTTTGCATATTTTTTATGGAGTCATGTGTAAATTATTAGTAGACTAAGCATGCAACCACCATCTTAAAATGATAAATTTAAGAATAATTTTGTTCCATTTTGAATTATAGAGAATAAAGCGAGACAACTTCTAATCTTAAAGGACCATGGTCTTTTTTAGGGGGTTTGTTTTTGAACTTGAGAGTAAGGAGTATTTAAATTGTATATCTTTTGATGTAGTTAAATATATAATTATCGTTTGGTTATACCTCCAACTTTTAGGGATTTAAAGGACTATAGTTGAAATCATAAATTGCTAAATTTTTTTTTACTTTTTTTTTATTAAAATTTAAAAATGGAGAGATTTGAACACTAAACAAAGGGTGAGCATGGATTTAACGATAATGATAAAATGTAAACAAAATATATTTTTTTATTTTTTCTAAAAATTGTTGCCAATGCAGATATAAACGACAAGTCAAGCATTTTAAACGACGAAAAAGTACCTCCTGGACCTACTGATGTGAAAAGGCCCACCTAGCAACATGTTTTCGTCCAGAAACCCAATTGACTTTGGGCCAATCTCTCGTAGCCCAAAATGTATCCAGCTGCACAAATCACAACCGTAGATCAGGCCACATCCTATGGTCTCAACGTGTCATCTACCGTCATCACAAACTACAGTCAATCAAAACCGTACGATTGACGACTTTGAATACCGAGCAGTGCATGCTCACCGTCGATCTTGCATACCTACGTCCACGAGAATGGTGAACTCTTTTCTACCTGCATAATCTCTCTCCATTTCTCTCTCTCTCTTCGATAGCCCGATTCAGTGACTGCATCGAGGTTCCTCTGCAACATCTCGGCATGGTACGCTATCAATCTTCTTCTTAGCTTGCATTACTCTCTTATCAGGTTCATTGGGCTCTTTCCTAGGGTTAGGGTTTTATTCCGATTGTTCTTCATTTTAGTCTTCCATTTCCTCAATCTGTTTCTTAGAAAGAAAATTCCTATTTCGGTTTGTAACTTTATTTTGTATCGACGATGTGAAATGATTGTGAAGTGTTGTTTTCCCAATGGATCTTTGTCTGCTTATTTGATCTCCTCGCTTTCAGTTTGGTTTGTGAATGTGAAATTTCGGTCTCTCTTGGTACCTTGTAGCTGTAATCGAGCTTAGCTCAAGTGTTTTATGTGGCTCTGCTAATGATAGAGCTTTGATTTTTCGGTCATGAAATGTGATTTGAAGTCTCTGTGCCGCCATTGCTAAACGCTGCATTGGGCTTTGACGGTTCTTTTTTTTTTTTTTTTTTTTTTTTTTTTTTTTTTTTTTTGGGTGTCTGGAAGTCTCAAGTTGATTAATTTTTGGATTTTTATAGGCGTTAAATTTTTGGATTTTTGGATTTTTTTTTTTGGGAAAACTAGAGATCATGTAGTCAATAGTTTTTTCTTTTAGCTACTATTATTACTATTATTATTGTTTTTAAATTAGAAAAAGTTTAAGATGATTTCTGAAACGCTGAAAACAAAAGGCATTAAAGGTGTAGTCTTCTAGTTAGTCGGGCTAGTATGGTCACCATTTTGTGGGAATTCTAGCAAGAAAAAACTGTAGTCTTTAAGTGATTAACAAAGAATTATGCCATGGAGATATTGTTTTTCTCTCAAACCATTTTACCTTCTTTGATGCTAGTTGGAGCCGCAGTTATTTTCTCTTTCATGAACTGGTATCTGCAGGGTTTATGTCGTGGCAATATATATGATTTGTTGGGCAGGTCGACTTATTGAATTCCTCTTTTTGGTAATACAAAACATGGACAGGCACCCATCAGGGGTATTCTTTCTCTTCAAAGGGTAGCTTTGGCTCGGCATTACAATGAGAAGTGGGCAACTTGCTTCAGATCTTTTAGCACTCAGGGGGCAGCACCTCCTAACAACCAGGGTGCCACAACTCCTAGTGCTTCCGCCCCTCAACCGCCACCACCTCCCCCACCTCCTGAGAAGACCCATTTTGGAGGCTTGAAAGATGAAGACAGAATTTTTACCAACTTATATGGGTTGCACGACCCTTTTCTCAAAGGAGCTATGAAAAGAGGCGACTGGCATCGAACCAAAGAATTAGTACTCAAGGGTGCTGATTGGATTGTTAATGAAATGAAGAAGTCCGGCCTTCGTGGCCGTGGTGGTGCTGGTTTTCCATCGGGCCTCAAATGGTCTTTTATGCCAAAAGTATCTGATGGCCGTCCTTCCTACCTAGTTGTTAATGCTGATGAAAGTGAACCTGGAACCTGTAAAGATAGGGAGATTATGAGGCATGATCCACACAAACTATTAGAGGGTTGCTTGATTGCTGGTGTGGGAATGAGGGCTACTGCTGCTTACATCTATATAAGAGGTGAATATGTGAACGAGCGCAAAAACCTTGAAAGGGCCAGAAAAGAAGCTTATGAAGCTGGATTGCTGGGAAAGAATGCATGTGGATCTGGTTATGACTTTGATGTTCACATCCATTATGGTGCTGGTGCTTATATTTGTGGCGAAGAAACAGCCCTTCTAGAGAGTCTTGAAGGGAAACAAGGGAAGCCAAGATTGAAGCCTCCTTTCCCGGCTAATGCAGGTTTATATGGCTGTCCCACCACTGTCACGAACGTTGAAACTGTAGCTGTTTCACCCACCATTTTGAGACGTGGACCAGAATGGTTTGCCAGTTTTGGGAGGAAGAACAATTCGGGGACAAAATTGTTTTGTGTGTCAGGACATGTTAATAAACCTTGCACTGTTGAAGAGGAGATGAGTATATCTCTGAAAGAGTTGATAGAGAGGCACTGTGGAGGTGTTAGAGGGGGATGGGACAATTTACTTGCTGTAATTCCAGGTGGTTCATCTGTCCCACTGCTTCCCAAGCACATTTGTGATGATGTCCTAATGGATTATGATGCACTCAAGGCTGTACAATCAGGATTGGGAACTGCTGCTGTTATAGTGATGGATAAGTCAACCGATGTTGTGGATGCAATTGCAAGACTCTCGTACTTCTACAAGCATGAGAGTTGTGGCCAGTGCACTCCATGCAGGGAGGGAACTGGATGGCTTTGGATGGTCATGGAAAGACTGAAAGTTGGGAATGCAAAGTTGGAAGAGATTGACATGCTTCAGGAGCTGACCAAGCAGATCGAAGGGCACACAATCTGTGCATTGGGTGATGCTGCTGCTTGGCCTGTGCAAGGTCTTATTAGGCATTTTAGGCCAGAGCTTGAGAGAAGGATCAGAGAGCGTGCAGAGAGGGAATTGCTCGAGGCTGCTGCTGCTTAGTTGTCTCTCAGGTAGCTCTTGCACCTTCTATTCTGATTTCATTTCTTGAAAGGATTTTGAATGCTAACAAGAAAGGTAGGCAGAGAATGGAGAAACGTGCTTGCTAGGATGTTTTCATTTGTTTATTTTCATGAAGTTGTAATCTACTCGGTGTTGTTTTATGGTAAATGAAGATGAAAAAACCACTTCTCGGATAAATTATGCAGAATGGTCAGAGTTTGGGAACTAAAAAAAGGTGTGGATGGTTAAGTTTATGCATTGGCACGTAGTATAGTAGCTATGAGTCATTATTGTTCGAGTATCTGCAGTTGAAGTAGGAGCACTGTAGGTTCTGGGTCATTCAAACCAGTCATGAGGTAAGGAAAAAAAATTGGATGATGACACAGAAGAACCGTGTTGTTTATGTAGTTTTGTGATGACTGTGGGTAGGGATGGCAATGGGGCAAGGTGGGCGTGGGTATGCCTCCCCCATGCCCATACCCGCCTCCCTTTTAACCCCCCATGCCTGCCTAATTTAATGCGGGTTCGGGGGCAGGTGATACCCGTTGGGGGTATTATACCCATACCCTACCCATTTACCCATCCAGAATTATTAAAAAAAAAAAAAAAACTTGCATTAAAGTTTTTATAAATTTTGAACAATGTAGTCATAATTGAAAATGATATTGAAATAGTAAGAACAAATCTAAATTTCAGAAATTCATAAAACCAAATTCATAAAGCAAACAAAAACATTAAAACACTAACTTTATTCTTCTTCTATTATAAGGGAATATATGCGGGGGTGGGTGTGGATATGGGGGAGCTTACCCCACCCCCGCCCTGCACCCATGCGGGTGATTAATCTTAACCTCCATACCCGCCCCCGCACCCATATACTATCCCTCATACCTGCCCTATGAGGGGCAGGTACCCGTGGGTACCGACACCCATGGGTAAAATGTCATCCTCAACTGTGAGGAGTACTTTGGCAATTGAGGTAAAAAAAAAAAAAATGTCAAATGACGACACCTTAGTAACTTCGTTGTTATTGTAAGTTTGGTGATGACTGCTAGGAGTTATGTTGTAAATTGCTGTTGGCTTCTGCCGTACTATATACTTTGCTTATTTCGAAAACACTCCCACATGTTAAAATACAAAATTAATTTCGAAAAATAGCACCAGTACTACTGTCTATCAGGTAATCTACGTTTTGTCATCATGAGGGTGCTGCTTAAATATAGACACTTTCTTCTTTTATGTTCTTCATTTATCTAATAATCCATTCTCCTTCCGCTTTCTAGGAAAATTCCTACATTGGTGGATCTTGCAGGAGAAAGGAAATTTAAAAAATAAAAAGACAAGCTTAGTGCTCCAGGTTGCGGAAGATTAGACGACCCAGCATCCGTTCTAGTGCTGCTGGTATTTTATTTGTTTTTCAACTGTATCAAGTAAGAGTTCATTTTGTTGATGAAACTATGATTTGGTTCGGGATTTACTGGTTGCCCTTATATAGTTCGATGAATTTTGTTAATATCTGTATTCCGTCGTTTATGTGACACAAACTCTCTTTTGCGGTTCATCAATAAAATAACCAAACTTCAAGCATTGCTTTGTTGGTGTTGAGATGGAGGCATCGGCTCTTCAATGTGCCATGGTAGACATGTTTTATTATTTATGTTTTTTAGTTAAAGAGAAAAAAAATTAAGGTAATATGTTCTAATTTTCTTTAACCGATCCCTTGCGGCCTTGTCTCAAATGTGGGATTTTTTTCTTCCTAAAACTAATCATGATATTGGTTAGGAAAAACTTTCGATAGAAATTGTATTTTTTCCCTAACTAGTTGGTATTTTAATCTTAGTTTAACTTTTCAAAGATCATTTATGATTGAAAGTGGTTCTGTATTACGTTATAAAACTTAACCTCCGTTTGGTTTGACAGTTGGAGTTGAAATTTTAAAATTGAAGTTGGTTGACTTTTTAAAAACATAGTTATAATTTTTATTGAGTTTTTGGAAAAAGATAAAAATAGAGAAAATTTTGAATTAGAACTAAGATATCAAACAAAGATTTAAACTTAAATGTGGACATTCAAATTAAATTGTTGAAAAATTAATCTAATTACTAAAACAATAATATCTACATGTAAAACAAGAGTGAAATTCTGACAAGAAGTTTATCCTACTAGTTTAGCATAAGCATAAAATGTGATTTTCCATAATCCAGGTAAAAAGACAGGTCCTTATCATCTCTAGTCACATTGAACACTTGAAGCGTTAGTAATAGATTTGTTCATGAGTAATTTGAATTGGCGTTGTCTCACTTTGTTCTTACAAACTCAAAATGGAACAAAATTACCACCCTAGCTTATCATTTTGTTGCGACCTTGTTACTTTCTTTATTACGACGTCGAATTTTAATGCTTTCAATCATGCATAAGTACGAGGGTCAAACTTTTTAACAATATTAATCATGTGTTGGCAATCTAACAAATATACATGATTAAAAACTCCATAAAGTTATTGTTTTAGTGACGAAAGCAATGAAATTATAACTTATGTTAAAGTTCGGAGAGATTTCTGTTATATTTTTTTGACATGAAATTTGAAAGAAACTCAGATGAGGTAATGCACAAGCTTTTGGGCCGAATAGTTAGGTTGGAAAAAGCCCAATAGGTTGGGAAAATGGGCCAAAATGGGTCAGGAACTGGGTCATAAGACAACAAGTAATGGAGTTCGGCTTTGGATACCTTCCCCCACCACCCCCGCCCCCGTGAAACGCGCTTGTCATCCACGTCATTCATTTTCAACAACAGAACCTTTTTCTTCAACTTTCAGCTTTCTTCATGTCTTTTCATACCCATTTTCCACATTTTGGACCCAATAAGGAAATCTCATAAATTCTCTTCTCACACAAAAATCTGTCAACCAAAAAAAAAAAAAAGGAAAAAAAAAGTGGGTTGCCGATCTCTGACAAAACATGTACAGACAACAACAGCAACAACATTACCTAGTTCCTTCTTCATTCTCTTCTTCTCCGATTCCTTAGCCAAACCAAATAAATACACATGCACGCACATATATATGTATATAGACAATTATATGTATCTCTCTCTCTGGAGTGTAAGTACATTTCTTGTCTGAGCTCTCATCATTATTGTTTTTTATTTTTTCCTTCTCTTTTCCAGGATTCTCTTCTGGAAAATCTGGTTGTCGTTTTTCGTTTCATCTTTTCAGTTTTTACTTTGTTCATGGCAGAGCTATAATTAATGTAGATCTAAATCTCGTTGCTTTATTTATTTTTTTTTTTTTTAATGTTTCTATTTATTATTTATTCTTCCTGGTCGGCTCTGCCCAACTGAGTTTGACTTGCTCTCTCTGTCTCTCTCTCTCTCTCTCTCTCTCTCTCTTAATATTTTAATAATGAGTTGTGAAGTAATTGATTGAATAAATTAATCATGTTCTTGTTGATTAGCTTGTAGTATATGGCGTCTCTCTTCAGCCAATCTAAAACGTAGTTGGTACTAGATCGATCTTTTCTGATGCACTGAATGAGTGGTGTGGGTCACACCCCAAATTAGAAAAAAAGAAAAGAAAAGAAAATATTGTAATACCTCCTCACGTTCTCCTTTGTTCCATCTATATGTTCTATATATATATATATATATATCGTCAAGTCTCGACTTTTATTTTATATGTTAGGAAAAGTATTGGTCTCTCATTTTGATTGATCTTTTTTTTTTTTTGCAGTGTCCAATTGTCTCTCTACAGTGTTATCTGATGTTCTGAGAATTTTCTCTGTATATTTAGATCCATGGATAGAGGCATTGTATTTGGTCGTACCCAGTAAGAGCAATTCCAAGTATTTCACCAAAATAATTTAAAAAAAAAAAAAAAAAACCATGGTTCTTGGCATTAGATCGAAGAGTCGAAAAAATGTTGCGGTTCCGGTTGATTACCTTATCCAAGTCCAAGAGATCAAGCCTTGGCCTTGTCTCAGTCTCAGAAATCAGCTCAGTCTGTGTTTCTTCAATGGGAAAATGGTGATCAAGTTTCCGGGTCGTTAACTTCCGGTGTTGGAGATGGGAAGATCGAGTTCGCCTGAGTCTTTTAGACTTCCGGTTACGTTATGTAAGGAAGCGTCAAGGAAAGGCCAAGCCCGGGAAAGTTACCAGAAGAATAACTTGGAGTTTTACTTGTATGAACCTCGAAAGGACAAGGCAATGAAAGGTCAACTCTTGGGGTCTGCTGTGATTAACCTTGCAGATTATGGAGTCATCAGGGAAGCCGTTAGTGTGACTGCTCCGATGAACTGCAAGAAGAGTTCTAAGAACTCGGGACAGCCGGTTCTTTATGTCAATATTCAGCCGTTCGGTAATGGTAGCTCAAGCTCATCGCCCAAGGGAAGCTTTTTGTCAAAGGAAGCTTCTCTAGATAATGATGGAAGCGAGTCTGTCTCGGAAGCTATGCTTGACGAGAATGACGAAGAAGCTGAGATCGCCTCTTTCACCGATGATGAGGACAATGTTGATGACGATGTCTCTTCACACTCGTTACGCACCATTAACTCTTCTGCTTTCGAGACAGCAGTCAATTCAACACCAAATAGTGTGAAGGTATGGGATGGATTATGCGGCATTGTCACTTATTGTAATGAGTGCTGATTGTATTGGTTCGTGAAATTACACCTGAAAAGTTGATCTTATTCCACCTTTAACCAGTAGTTGTGGAGTAGAATTGGGCTTTTATATTCCCATTTCTTGAGTTCGACCGATCAAATACGTTATTTAGGATGTATATACTCTTGTTGAATCTTAACAATGCAGTGACAATGTATGGAAAATGTTTAACCTTAACTATTTTGATTCTTCTTGGTTTCTCAATTTGTTATGCTCAAATACAGTTTATATACTTGTTATAAAACTGTGCCATTGTGTTGCAGATTGAACCAGAAACAACGAAGGATGAAGTTGAAAGGAATCTTGGGGAGCCGACTGTAGCTGCAAGAGGTGAACCTGCAAATACAAGGTCAAGTACTCTGGCTAAAACAGTGAACCCCCCAAAAGAAAGTTCGACATATTCGTCATCTCTTCCCTACGCGAATTTCAGGAATCTTGCAAATGATGGCGATGCTTTTCCCTACATTCCTCAAGATAGGTCAGTGCCAATCCTGAAAAAGTCTGTAACCCATGTTGTTAGGTCTTCTTCTTCATCCCTTGGCCACCCCGATTATCCACACAAGGCTGTTAACAGAAGGCTTGTCGATGGCAGTCGCCAAATGCCAGAATATGCTCAGGAATTCCGTAGAGAGATCATTGTTTCAAATTTCACAAACAAAGTTCCATCATCAACCATTCATAGCCAGGAGGGCGCGAAAAGAAACCATATGGATTCTCAAGCCACTCAAGAGGATTACAGAAATGTTTGGAGACAGACCGAAAATGGCCAGGTGGAGACTAGCTCAAAGGACTCTAGTGATATTGGAGTCCCTTATAATGTTGTCAAAAATAACAAATTAAAGCATCTCAAATCTGTACAGTTACCTTCTCATACAAGTAAAAAGGATACACCATTAGTGTTGGATAATACTGAGTTTGTTGAAAAGCCAATGAGAACTGACATCACGAAAGGTACTCGGGATGGTGGTATGACTAGTTCACTAGGTGAAGAAAAAGAGACATCAAAACTCTTTTCTGATAGGACAGGTGAGCTCGAGGCTGAAATCGAAATGCTCAAGGAAGAGTTGAAGGAAGCTGCGGCTGTTGAGGTTGGTCTATACTCTGTTGTTGCTGAGCATGGGAGCTCCACTAATAAAATACATGCTCCTGCTCGACGTATTTCTAGATTCTATCTTCATGCTTGCAAAGCGAGCTCCCCGGCAAAGAAGGCAAATGCAGCTAGAGCTGCTGTATCTGGATTTATTTTGGTTTCTAAAGCATGTGGCAATGATGTTCCAAGGTATGCCAAGATGACGTCTTGAAACAGAAGAAGCTAAATCACACAAATTTCTAAATCAAGTCCGTGGACCTTTGTGTCATTCATATTCCCCCCCCCCCCCCCTTTTTTTTCGTTAGCAAATCAATCATTCACGGATTGAGTTTTAGATTTCCCACTGATATGAAATTTATCCTCGCTGGTATTTGACATTTTTGTTGAATGTTTTTATCTACCAACAGGTTGACTTTCTGGTTGTCAAATTCAATCATGTTAAGAGCTATTCTCAGTCAGACTGTTGGGAAACTTTCGGGTGGACCAGATGTTGACCATAGTGGTGGATTGGGACAGAATGGGCTCGCTCCTCGTAGAGAAGAGAAGAATGACAAGAAAGAAAATGTTGATGAGTGGCATGACCACCAAAAGTTTCTTATTGCATTGGAAAAGTTTGAATCTTGGATCTTTTCGCGAATTGTGGAGTCCGTCTGGTGGCAGGTTAATCCATACAAACATATATTTATATATTCTATCTTTCTTCATTGTTTTCTTTCAAGTCTTTCCATTTTTGTTTGTTGCTATTAGTATTTAGACCAAATCCACAAATCTACCCATCAAGCCAGATGTTGTTTCTCGTGTTTGCTGTCCAGACTATGACTCCACATATGCAGCCTGCGGCTGCAAAAGGCTCGAGCTCAAGGAAAGCTTCTGGAAGGAAGCATGGTTTTGGTGATCATGAACAGGGAAATTTCTCTATTGAGCTCTGGAAGAAAGCTTTCAAAGATGCCTGTCAAAGGCTTTGTCCTGCTCGAGCCGGTGGACATGAGTGTGGCTGCTTGCCTGTGCTAGCTCGCTTGGTATGTTTGTTGGATTGTTGAGCTTCTTAATTGGCACAAACTAATATAGCATGTCCCTAAATTATTTTTGTTTGACTATTTTCATTGATGCAGACACTGAAACTGTGTTTTGAACAATATATTATCCGTCATGTATCAGGTTATGGAGCAGTTGGTGGATAGATTAGATGTGGCAATGTTCAATGCTATTCTTCGTGAAAATGCCGAGGAGATGCCAACAGATCCTGTATCTGACCCCATAAGTGACTCTAAGGTTCTCCCGATTGCCGCTGGAAGATCAAGCTTTGGGGCTGGTGCACAACTAAAAAATGCGGTGAGTGTTATGGATGCCTTGTCGTGTGAGCTTATTTTGGAATCAATCAGCTTTGACCAATGTTATCCATGAAATTTCACCTATACTAGTACCTGTTTGAAGTCCTGACTAGTTACAGAAATTTCTTAAAGAATGAACCGCTTCTTTGGTTTGGTACTTGTAAGAATGGCAAAATCATTGCAATATTTGTGCTTTGCTCTAATGGAAGAGCTTTTTCCTCTGTATCATATTTACAGATTGGGAGTTGGTCAAGGAGCCTCACTGACATATTTGACATTGATGATGCTCCTGAAGATAAAAATGAACTCAATGATGAAGAGAAGCCGGAGTCTCAGACATCCTTCAAAGCTTTCCGTCTGCTAAATGCTTTGAGTGACCTCATGATGATTCCATTTGAAATGCTTGCAGATGAGTCCACTCGGAAGGAGGTATAATTAGAACACTTGGTATATATTTCTTCCACGTTAATTGATCTTTTCTATTGTCCTTCCCCTGTAATCTCTTCTCTGTTTGATAACTCTCTGAAGGTATGCCCCGCACTTAGTCCACCCGTGATCAGGATGGTTCTTTACACTTTTGTCCCGGATGAGTTTTGCCCTAATCCCATTCCGGAGGCTGTTCTTGAGGCTTTGGATTCTGAGGTAACTATATATTAGGCCTGCTTACTCGTGCATTTCTTGCAAATATTATAATAGAACCTTAGATAATCCAAACTCGGAGTTGAGCTTTTAATTCATTTGCACTAAAAGATGTTGTTCCTTATTTCCCTTTAATTCAGGATAACTTTGAGGTTGATGAAGAATCCGTCACAAGTTTCCCATGTACTGCACATCCCACCATCTATGCACCGCCTTCAGCTGCTTCATTAGCTCGCATTATAGGAGAAGTGGGAGTCAAGCTCTCTCGAGAAGTGGATCGGTGCTCAGAAAATCATACACCA
>CM046385.1:1638410-1659161 GCA_025413485.1 Ficus microcarpa | reverse complement strand
ACTTTACAAGTATGATGAAGAAATATGAAAAGAATCTCCGAAAATGGAGTTTTATAAGCCGTAAATCCACCCTAGAAAGATCAAGCACACCGAAAAAGAATTAAGGGCAAAAAGGTCTCCGAAAAATTGGAGAAAGAGAGTTTTGGTCCAAAAATTTAATGGAATAATTTTTGGATCAAATTATAAAATAAAAATGCTCATCACAGTGTTGGAAATGACTGTAGAGCACGAAAGGAACCGCGAAAGGACGAAATGGCCAAACAAGGCCTTAGAAGAGTTAGTGGAAGATGGTGCCCTTGTAATGACATCACCATTCCCTAACCAAAAATTGAAATGTGATGGCAACCCTCTACCCCATTAGATCCGGCCAACTAGAAGAGAAAAGAAAAGAAACTAGTTTGGTTTGGGTAACCAAATGTCCAACCAAAGTTCAACCAAACAAAGGACACCAACTCATGTCTTTTCTTCTCCTTATTTTCAGCTGCCAACAACCCCCACAAACAGCCCTTACACTCCCTTTTTCTCTCCCCAAATCCGGCTGCAAACCCACTCCAAATCCCTTAATTTTGGCTACACCTATGGACAAGAAAGACAAGACTTAAAGCCTTGTTTTGAGGCAAGCAAACCCTTCTCATTTCCCTTCCCAAGGCAGCCAACTTTTGGCATTCTTCTTCAGATTTTTGAAGCCAAATCCGTGGGAGAGAGAGAGAGGAGAGCTAGAGAGATAGGAAAAAAATTTCCTTGTGAGTTGTGGAGCATTGGCCGAACAAGAGAGGGAGCAAGAAAGTGAGAAGATTTTGGTGTATCCACCAAGAGGAAGCCGACCAAGAGCAAGAGAGAAAGAGGAAAAAGAGGTGAGTAACTCTTGAAAACTTTTGGAGGTTTTCAACCTTGTTCATGCACGGTTTTGAGACAAAAAAAAAAAGCTAACAAAAAGATCTCTTGGATCTCATTTCTTTGTGTCAAACCCGTGAGCCAAGCAAGGAGGAGATTGAGAGAAAATTTTGGTGATTCTTCAAGGAAGATTTTGGGATTTCAAAACCCTAACTTGGGTTGAGGTAAAATCTCTTAAACCTCCTCAAATCTAAGCTTTATTTAAGGTTTTTAATGATGATTTGGAATGGTTTGTAAGGACATAAGTCCATTTAAATTTCAGCCCTATTTATGGTGTGTATGTGCTTGATAGGTTAGGGTTGGTTGGCTAATCTTTCTATGCTTGTTGCTTTAAAAATTTGTGCATGAAAATGATGGATTTTTCATGCTAGAAGATAGGTTGTATGTCCCATAAGGTTAGGCCAAAAATCTGCCAAGGCAGTCCACTTATTGCACGCTAGCTTAAGACGTAAACCGAACACAACCCTCAACACTGCCAGTTCGGGTTCGAACCTGAGCAGTTTCGGTAAAATGAAAATATCATGCCCTTAGAGGCCGAATGAGGAAAAAGTTAAAACACGAAAGTTGTTCGGAACAACTTTTCCTAGAGGACAGCGCGGACAGAATCGCGAAATAAGGCTCCAAAGGCCTTCGTTTTACTCGAAACCCGTGGCTGAACTCTGGAACGTTCTCCACACAGTTTTCCAGACTTAACCCGTTTTCAAATAAAAACTGGTACTGATCTAGGCCGAACTAGATTTTGTGCAAAACATGAAAGTTCTAGCATTTTTCGATAGCTACAACTTTCATGAAGAAAAGTTTTTCAGATTCCGAGCCGATTTTTAAACTGGGCGCGTTTTGTGAGAGGCGCGCAGAGTGTCCGAAAACCAACAAATGAATCTCACGAAAATCCTTTCTAGAAAAGTAATGAAGTGTTCCAAAATGGTCATTTTAGCATCGGAAACCATTCCAAAGGTGGTTTCCGACCCCAAATGATTTTACAAATAATTATTTCGAAAACCATGGATTTTAAGGGCTCGGGTTTGAAATTCACATTTTTCCATAAAGAAAAGAAAAAGAGGGTTTCAACCAAACAATTGCAAGATAAAGAAAATAATAAAATTAAGCTAATGAATTTTCTAACTAAAAGGAGTTAGAATTTTTATAAGAAGAATGAAGGATTTTTGGGAAGTAAATTGCACAAGATTTTCCAAAAATAATGAAGAGAAAGTTTATAGTAAAATTGGTGAACAAGCCGATTACGAACGGTAACCGGATATTAGATCCGAGTTACATACCCAAGGATAACCAAGGGTTGACAAGAGGTTGACCCAAGGTTAATCAAGGTTAACCTTAAGGGTTACCCAACATAACCCTAAGGGATACCCACAAGGGTATTGGGCTAAGATTTAATGGGTTCAAGGAAATAACCCAATAGCATAGGTATATGAGCAAAGCCCAATAAGAGAGCAAGGCTCTAACCAAAAAGGTTACCCAATGTAACCTCATAAGGAATTATCCAAGTCCAATAAAGAATAGGGATAAAAATGGCCTAGATGGATAACATGTATAGGGGACATACAACCAAAAGTAAAAATGAGTGTTGGTAGGTCACTAACACCTTACGAAAAGATCCTGATCTTATATTTTGGATATATCAGGAAAGTGAATTGCGGTTGCCGACGATTGAAAGGACGCAATTCTAAAGGAACACGGCACTAGAGGTAAGTACAAACCTCACCTGCAGTATGAAAACTAGTAAATTATGTTCAAGTATGTGGTTTTCAAATAGGCTGCAATATGTTGTGTGCTATATCTATGAAATGCCATGTTTTATGAAAAGCGCTATTTTTGCAAAATGCCATGTTTATAAAATGCGCTATTTTCGTAAAATGCTATGTTTATGAAAAGGTGCTATTTTTGCGAAATGCCATGTTTATAAAATGCGCTATTTTCGTAGAATGCTATGTTTATGAAAAGGTGCTATTTTTGCGAAGTGCCATGTTTATAAAAGGTGCTATTTCGTAAAATGCTATGTTGATAAAAAGTGCTATTTTTGTAAAAGATTATAATAGTGCTATATTTGCAAAATGCCATGTTTATGAAAATGTCATATTTGCAAATGCCATGAATGAAAGGAATGCCATGCCATGTTATTAATGAGATACAAAGTATGTTATTATGTAGTGACATCATATGGTATGATCACTAAAGGTAAATAACATGGTAAGAAGTCACAAGTAAGGTGTCGTACCAACCTCCCCAAGGTGGAGGATTTTTATATACAAGTCACGGATTCACCTCCTCGATTTTGTAAGAGGGTGTAATCACTTGTGTTCCCTGGTGCAGTTAGGGGCTTGCAACCCCATCTAACTGTACTGGGAGGCGCGCTATAATTTCAGGGTACGTACACTAAGGAGGCCCATAAGAAAGATAAGAAAGTTAATGAAATGCATAAATGGAACATAATTGGTTCACGCATATGCATATGATAAATGAATGTTTTTCATGATGATTTAAATGTTTTGTGAGATTATGTTTGTGCTTACTGGGCAAAAGCTCATTCAGTTATATTTCATACTGTAGGTAAGAAACCCGCAGTTTAATGCTGGGCATTGTTGGAGCGGTGTGGCGGCGGACGAGGGCGGTATGGATACCACTACGCATAGTTTCCGCAAATCTTTTGATGTAAAGAAGTTTTTATATATAAGCATGTATGATAAAGACAAATTATGCTTTATAGTATTTTGGAACTAAATACTCTAAGTAATCGTTTACTTGAGTAGTAATGAAGAGTTACTAAAGACAAATGTTTTACAAATAAGTTTCAAAATAAAAAAAAAAATATATATATATATGTATGTTTGAGAAAGTCAAAAGAAAAAAAAAATTATCCCCAAATTTTCAAGTAAGTAAGTAAAGTAAGGAGTGACAGCCCTACGTAGTAAGGGGGCGTCACATTAACGATAGTTCAAACTGTCTTTCATCTTGGGTTGGCAAAGATTGCTGCACTAATTGGCTTGGTGTAGTTTGTAGCAACCAAACAGATCTTAACGATACTTCAGACTCTCTTTCATCTTGGGTTGGTGAAGATTGTTGCACTAGTTGGGAAAGGACACCCAACCCCCAAAACCTGACCCCAATCTCATCCTGAATCCCGACTCCGACCCCCATCCTGAATCCAAACCCCAATTCCGAAACCCGACCCTGACCCTTAAACCCAACCCTGACTTTGAAACCCGACCCTGACCCCAACCCTATCCCGAAACCCAACCCTAACCCTGACCTTGACTTCGACCCCTGCCCTGAAATGCGACCCCCCCTCGCTCGACCCCCATTTCAAAACCTGACCCCAACTCGGGACTCATAACCCGATCCTGATCTTTACCCCAACCCCCGTCCCAAATCCCAACCCCCAAATGCAATCCTAACCACGTCTTGAAGCTGACCCTGACACTTGTCCCGAAACCCGACCTCGACCCCCGCCTAGAACTTAATTTGGTCTCTCATTCCGAAACCCAACCCTAATCCCAAACCCATTTCGAAATCAACCCTGACCTTGAAACTTGACCCCAACCTCTGCCTCAAAACATGATCCCAACCTAACCCCCAAACCCGATCTCGACCATGTCCCAAAACCTGACCTCGACCCCTGTCCCGAAACATGATACCAACCAGACCTCCAAACCCAATCTCGACCACATCCCGAAACATGAAACCTGACCTCGACCCTCGTTCCATGGCCCGACCTTGAAACCCGACCCCGACCTCGATCCTAACCCATGTCTCGAAATTTGACCCCCCTAATCATGAAACCCAACTCTGACCCCAAAACTTGACCTCGAACCCTGTCCTAAATCCTGACCCTGAACCCTATCCCGAATTCCGACCCCTACCCAGACCTCGACTCTCTTCCTAAATCCCAACCCCGATCCCAGTTTCCAAAACCTAACCCTAACTCCGATCCCTGTCTAGAAACGAAACCCCGACCCCAACTCTGATCCCAAAACTCAACCTTGAGCCACCGTTCTGAAACCCAACTCTAGTCCTGGGGTCATAGCATAAATTTTATTTTTTGAAAGTTCAATTTTTAATATGATATAGTACAGTGAAAAACAAATAGTATTGTAATGTAATGTTAAACCAAATATCGTATTGTATAATAACAATATAATACAATACACGGCATGTCAAATATGTCATAAATATATAAACTAAAGAAGCTGAAGTTTCTTTGTCTATCAAACAACCAATTATTTGGAGAAATCCATAGCCACTGGGAGAGCTTGGGACTATTGCAGGAAATAGATCAATCTAGGAACAACTTAACTGGTGGAGTTCCCAGTTCCTTGTGCTCACTACCTTTCCTTAACTGGTTGCAATTGAGTAACAATAGTCTCTTCGGAGACCTATCTTTGTCTTTGCAAGATTGCAGGGGAGTTTACATGCTCGATCTTGGAGAGAATAAATTTTCTGGGACTATACCAAAATGGATTGGTGAAAGATTTGTCTCCACGACTGCGTTACGCCTAAGAAGCAACTTTCTTAGTGGGAATATCCCTGAAGAAATGTGCCATCTCAGTTCTCTCCATGTGTTCGATCTTGCACACAACAATCTCTCGGGTTGGGTCATTCCCCGCCTGTTTGGGCAAGTTGGAAGGTTTCTAGAATTTAGGCCTTCATGTTAAGTTACCACCCTCAGAACACCGATACCCCTCCAACTCTATGGACTTGGTTCTCAAGGGAAGACAAGACGAGTATGCAGATCAACTTGGAATACTGAATCTGGTCAATCTTTCGGTTAACAGTCTCTCCAGTGAAATCCCGACAACGATAACAAACCTCTTAAGATTGGTCACCATGAATTTGTCCATGAACCAGTTGACAGGAAATGTACCGGAGAACATCGGGGACCTCACACATTTAGAAACTATTGATCTCCCTTGGAACCATCTCGAAGGTCCTATTCCTCAAAGCATATCTTCTTTGACTTTCTTGAGTCATTTGAACTTGTCATACAACAACTTGTCCGGACCAATTCCATTAGTAATCAGTTGGACACACTAAATGATCCAGCCACTTATGAGGGCAATTCAGGCCTTTGCGGGCGTCCGCTTCCAAACAAGTGCTCAGCCTCGGGGCATAGTGTGAAGAGGATGAAGATGGACACGACAAGTTATGGTTCTACCTGAGCACGGGGTTGGGATTCATCGTGGGATTTTGAGCTGTTTGTGGCAGTTGGTGATAAAAGAGTCTTGGAGACATTCCTATTTTAGGTTCATCAACATTAATGCAAAAGAGAGGCTCCTTCTAATCATTGCCTTGAATGTAGCTCGTTTGCAGAGGAAGATGGAGATGTGAAGAAGAATTTGGAATGGGAGAAGGTTGGTGAATAAAGAAGAGAATTATCGAATCTTTACATTTTAAGTTGTACTGATCTATGCTTTTCATTCACGCATTTGTGGTATTGATCTCGACATCATAATCGTGTGCTGATGTGAATGATAGTATTATTGTACTCTGTTATCATGTATTAAATCATTACTGGGTTTGCTTCTGAAAAGAAAAAGAGAAGCTTATTTGTATAATTCAACTTCTTGCTCATTGGTCATGTGCCATTGAAAATATACATATTTTTTTTCGACACATTAACCCTTAAATTTAGAACTCCTTGTGAATCTATGAGCATGCTTAAGAGCTTGAACAATTGCTAACGTATCCACCTCCACTGATTGGAGATGTAAACCAACGTCTTTAGCCCATTGGAGGCCGTGAATTAAGACAGTAGCCTCAGCATCCTTCAGTCTTAATCTGCCTGGTAGCAAGTGCAGCTTAACTAGTGGTGACAACTTGGGTTCTAACATACAAATCTAGGGGTAAACATGCCCACCCACCCACCTATGAGACAGATTTGTGTATTCCATGACTTGAAGAGAAAATTTAACAGGGAATTCATGAAAATATTCGGGTAAGATGATTGGTTAAGGCTGATAAAAAGAGATTAAGCATCTAAAACGTCTTGCATGAAGACTAGTACGCAGTCAATAGGTATAGGGCAAACAAACAAACTTGTTTCGTGTTCGAATTGGGCCTTTCATAAACATGAATCCGTGCTTTATTCTAACATAAATCAAAAGTATAAAAGTACTAGATGCATTAAGAGTTTCTTCAGTCATCATTCTGTGGCAAGCATAGTTCCAACAAATTGTTGATGCTCTATTAAACTAATTCTAGCCTCCAGCTAGGCAATCAGCACATAGAGCCATATCACAACTGTTTGATATGTATTTTTTCATTCACATGCAGGCCAACAAGATCGACAAAATCGTACTTAAGATGTTTCGCACTTATAACGAGAGTGTGATGAACGACTCTGAAAACTATCCATCCTATTTTCATAAGCAAGCATGTCGTATGATGGTTGCCATCATCATCATCATCGTCATCATCATTATTGGTATTATTATTACTATTCGCTATTGCAATATAGCTGTTGCTTACAACATTTTTGAGACTGAACTATTTTTCCTTCCTAACTGTTTACTATATGTTTCTTAAAATAATGCCGGAAGGATACAACAGTCATACAAAGTGATCCTTCTATGCCTCATAAAGCATTCCAACCTCAATACATTGAGGCAACGGCACGCCCAAAGCTGGTAGCACAGGCCTACAATTATCGTGCAAGATTTCATAAAATGCAAGCATGGTTCTTTCAAACCAGCTACAGTTTTTGCCCACATGAAACCTCGCCTTTGCTCAAACATGAGCAACACCAGCATTCCTTGCTTCTTCCAACTCAGAAACTTGTTCGTCGATTTTCGAATGGTCGGAAGTTAGAGAGCTTGAGCCGTTCATGATGTGTGCTTGCAAGGTCTCTATAACTTGCCTAACAAAATCATCTCCTTCAAAGTTCAGGGGATCTGCATACCCATACTGAATCACGCACCTATACATTCCTTTCAAGCCCAGTTTGCTGACAACAATTCTGTCCAGGGGTGCAACCTTAGGAACCAATAAATATCGAAGCGTAGTGAAAATTGTAACCTTAAGGATTTCATGTTTTTAACATAATGTCCAAGAATAGGAGTAATCCCATCTTGAATTTTGGTGTAGAAGAAGCACAAACCAGGAACCCTCTGGACGCTGGGATCCGATATTAGTTGTGCAAGTCTGTCTGTGGTTATTTTATACGTCAACTCATATTCCATCTTTCGCTGTCTCCCATAAAACCAACAGAACGTAATAAAGGCGAGGATAAGAGAAATGGCGAAAGGAATCCAGCCCCCTTGAGGGATTTTAATAAAGACCGCACTCATATAAACTCCTTCAATTACGAAAAACACAGAGAAGTAGAGACCGGCAAGAAATGGTGGTGTTCTCCATATGACGATCATGACTAATGTCAGTAATATGGTGGTGATGAGCATGACTATAATGACAACCACACCTGAAATCACATAACCGAAAAAAAAAAAAAAAAGATTAGATGACTGTCTACCAATTATTGATTAAATTCTTTACTAGAAAAAGAAATGCAAAACGGAAATTCGACTCTATCTATACGTGTTCTGTTTCCGGAATATTTTGAATTAGGATTCCTATTGTGTTGTATCAGTAGAGGTAAAAAAGAAAAGATATGTCTCGCATCTTGACAGATAATTCAACTGTAGAACAAAATCATATTTAAAAAAAATATATTTTTATTTTTGTGCTCTTTTTTGTTACATTCTAGCAAGGGAGATATGTTACAACTTTTATAAACCTAGCGTAATAATCTCACGAGAACCCTGAATGTAGTCAAAATTAGTATGAAAAGTTAATTTAGTTACCGTAAGCGTTTACAATCTCTGTTCCACTTCCAAATACAAGTATGACAGCAACACAAAGAATCATGAGAATGTAGTTGACTTCGGGGAGTAAACCTCGCCTTCTTTGCTACGCGATGTGTGCACAATCTTCACCCGAGGGAAATAATCAAGCACCACGGATTGCTTGATCACGGAATAGGTGGCTGATATCAGAGACTGACTTGCAACTATTGCAGCCGAAGTCGAAATGACAAACATAGGCCAGTATATCTTTGTTGGTATAAACTTGTAGAACCCGTCACTATGGTCATTAGGATTCTTGATTAAGTATGCTGTTTGCCCAGCATATGTCAGAACCAGAGATGGGTAAATTGTAAACAAAAATGCAATCTGTTGCATAGAAGATGTATCAGAAATTTCTTCAAATAAAGGGAAAAATGCGATGGCAAAACGGCTGTTTTGTTTGCAAACCTGAATCGATTTCTGATTGAAATGGCCCAGATCTGCAAACAATGCTTCCGAGCCTAAGGAGATAAGATAGAAATGATTAATTGGATGAAGAAAGTGATATTCACAAAATATGAAATTCACTTTATATTCACAAAAATGCTTGATAATTTAATCCAAACTAATCAAGTTTAACTTCCAAACTAATTATTGCAATCGTAATAATGAAATTCAATACCCGTGATACAGAGAACAATGCCTCCGAGCAGTAACCAACCTTCCTTTCCATTTCTCAAAAAGAAATGGAATATGCAGTGTGGTGAGATGGACTTGAATACACTTGGATAATAACGTATGATGCTATAGATCCCGACCAATGGGGTACTGAAGGTCCATGCACCCATAATTGGAGAAAAGAGGAAACTCACTCGAGATGTACCAAACTTTTGAAACAGGAACAAAACAACAAGAACCACCGCAGAAACTCCTTCTACCATAGCTAGCAACATTTAAACCAGCCAAACATGATTCAGTTTAAAAAATAAAATATTGATACAAGAAACAATAACTTCAATTAAAAAATTAAAAAAATTGGCATGATATCATCAAAGCCAAGAACATCAATTACAACACTTCATGGCTAACTTGTTAGGAGTTTTTATATCTTTAACACTCCTCATTCACGCGTAGGTGTTTAAGTTCAAGCATCCTTAGCCGATGTGTCTGAACTCGGTACTATCTGTTCCGTTTACTATTTTTGTTTTGGTGCTATAAGTCTAGTATCCTTGTCTGGTTTCAATTAGTCACACTGGTTAATTTGGTTTCTCCGGAATTTTCCATAATCATGTAAGATATATGCAATGTTTTTTGTTACTTACATTTCTTGATTGAAGGAAAGCGTCCTCTTACTCCATCGATTGCGGACAGAACTTTAAATTGCATTCAAGAAAGTCAATAACATCAAAATGTACACAAAACTATTCAAAGCACAAAAGACGCTGCACCGAACCTGAAATTGCAGGTGTGATTATGCCATCTCCAATTAGCATGCACATTCCTAATATAGGCAAAAAAAGCAACACTCTTCTAGCGACCATGCTTCTCTCAATAGACTTCCTAATTGCACTTTGGTTTCTTGTGCCATTGTGCTCGGAAGAATTTGAAGATTTTGGAGAGAGGATACTGATATCCATGTTCCTACAAAGTAAGGAATACAAGGCAAATGCTCCTCCTGCAATATATCAGTCTCAAGACGCTTCAAAAGATATTCGCGCGCAGTGAACATGGAAAAACATATGCTTCAAGTATTAGCGAAAACGATAGATGTAAATTTTTTTAGCATCTCTCAACTTCTTTCTGCTTTTACGGGGGTTAAACGCAGATTCAATCAAAGAGACACTTACGGCGTGAAAACCAGAGGCCCTAAAAAGGGCCAAATCGTGTGTCTCTGTCTAATTACCAAAAACAAAAAGAAGAGATGATCTTCAAAACTCACAGATAAGTAGTAACATGCATAGTCCATGGCTTAAGTTAAGAATGCGAAAATAGCGGTTTTAGGCCGTCCATACCTTCGCCTTGATCATCCGCTTGGAGAGCAATGAAGGCATACTTGACAACACCAATAAGAGTGAGAGTCCAAAACATAATGCTATAGATGCCCAAATAGTCATTTTCCGTTGGAGATTTCAATGGCATTGAAGAATACACATATAATGGAGATGTTACTATTCCTCCAAATACCACTCCTAGTGTCCTGTAGGCAAGTAGCAAATCCCCCCATCGACTCTTTTCCTGTTTCAGATAATTTATTTTCCACAAAACACTTTATTTTTCACATCATTAAAAATTCACTATCCCACAAATTGGATTTTATCTCTTGTCCATGTAACTTTGCCTATCGAAGGAACCATGCTATAAGCTCTAAAACTCTGTTTCTAAAAAGATTTGTCCATTTTTTCAGGAAAAAGAAAAAAAAGAAAAAAAGATTTGACCAGAGACCAGTGGACCCGTGTCTGAAAGAAAACAAGACGGATCCCAGAGTGGAAATTTATAATAACAACCGTATGGTAACGGTTTGAACATCATTTTGTTTTGATTATGAATAATATTTGTAAAAAAAAATGAGAATTTTTTAAAAATGATGTTGACATTATTTAATAAATTTTATTTGATTGTGTTTTTAAAGAAATTAGTTTGACTATACCAAAAGGTGAAATTGTGTTTAGATATAATTATGACAATATGTCTTCAACTATAACTTCTAAAAAATGAAATTGGAGAGGGGAAGAAAACAGCCTTCAGTCATTTTGTTTATGTTTTCAGAGTAGATGATAAACAAATGAGACTTAATTTGTGATTGGTTCATTGGTTGGAGATAAATATTTAAATTAGAGTTGGTTGATTTTTGAAAAATTTATTATAAATTTTGTTCACTTTTTAAAAAAAATTTTAAAATGATATAAAAAATATAATTTAATGTGAGTTAAACTAAAACCCCAAACAAAGTCTTAGAAAATTATTTCATCGTCACACTTCAAAAATGTGTCAAAACATTTTTAAAATAGTATCGGACACCTTTTTTATATTAGTACTAGAAAGAAGGACATATCAAAAACCTGGGTGTACGAAATTGTTTTTAGGGGGAGTTTAGTGGAATAGTTTGAGTTGAGATTTTTAAGTTTGAATAGTAAATTTTTTTGAATTTTCAGAAAAGACAAAACTTTTGGGAAAAAGACAAAAATTTTTTGAGAAAAAGACAAAAAAAAGTTTGAGTTGAGTTGGTTGAGTTGATATGCCAAAGAAACCCTCGAACAGCCGAGTTGATATACCAAAGACAAAATTACGGCAAGGACATGTACTTAAAAAAAGGTTGAGTTTGAGTTGGTTGAGTTGAGTACGGCATTTATAGTTAATATATTTAATCTCGGGATTCAAGTCTCGGGTGATAGTAATTTTTTTTTTAAGCGTCTCACATTCCTAAACCTCCTGTCCACCCATCACCATAGCAAATAAATAAATAAAAAATCTTCACACCCCAAATCCAAATCAAATCTATCAAATAATCAAGTAAAATAATAATAATAATAACAATAAAGAGAAAAAATTTTCAGAAGAGCCAAGTACCAATATACATATAATTACTAGAAAACCAAGTGGACCTGTTTGTTGTCTGTGTAACGAATGGAACCATCATCAGGGCGAAGCTGGTGAAGACCAACATTGGTGTGAGTAGCATCGACGACTATCTCAGATAACGTCGCCGGCGAGGCCAGTGAGTTCGGCTCAGAATTCATAGGACTCTTATGAACCTTTTTTTTTTTTTTTCTGTGAAAAGAAAATGAGTCGAAAAAAAGTAGTCAAGGTCTTCTTGGTATACTCGCTTCTTAGGGTGATTTCATTTGCTATATATGGGGAATTTAATTGTTTCCAAATTCCAATATGTATACCACTTTCAATTTTTTTGTTTTCTATGTTTGTAAACTTCTATCGTCTGCATGTGATTATTTACCCGGTATTGTTAACGTTCATTTTCAGAGCGCCAAAAAAACAAAAAAAACAAAAAACACGCGCTGTTTTATTTATTTATTGTTATTATTTTTTGGCTACGAATCGCTAAAACTCTCACTTTTGATTGCTACGTATAAAACACATGACACGCTATCATTTCACTGCATTTTTTTTTTTTTGAATTTAGAGGTTTTGAATAAAATCAGAATGAATATTACCGCTATATTATATATGTAATCATATAATTTAAATTATAAATTATATTTTTAAATAAATAAATTGTATGCAATGATAAATATTGATAAGCAGTTTTACTTAATTCTACCAAATTTAGTTTAATACGTGAAACAATTTGGGTGGAATCTGAGAAAGTTTGGTCTTTGTGAAAAGATGGCCTTGATATGATGCCATCCTAATCTGAGCATAAAAGATTTTTTTTTTTTTTGTAATTTTTATTTTTTACCAAAATTTTTTTTTTTTTTTTTTGCTTCTTTTCCATTAAAAAAACCTTATTTTGTTTACATAAAAAAGAAAAATAAGTTGGTGCAAGGTTTTTTTTTTTTTTTTTTTAAATAATTGGTACAAGGTGTTTTATGCTCCAAGAAATGATATTATCATTTCTTTTAAATATCATATTTTTCTTTAGTGACGAAGTCATGATTTATTAACAAGGTTGTTCATGGGGGAGATGCTGGAGATCCGCAAGCTATTTTAGATCTGAGTATTGCTAGTTATGGCGAATGGCAGGCTTTGAACAGTGTACCGGTTCAATCACAATCTGTAGGATCAGAGGTGTGGCGGCCACCTAAACCGGGTTATCTCAAGCTTAATATCGATGCATCGGTTCTACCGGGCTCGACTTATATTGGTATAGGAGCTGCTATTCGGGATTCTGAGGGGTCTATTTTATGTGCAGTGGCAAAGCTAGTAGAGGGTTCCTTCTCTCCTTTTGTTGCCGAGTGTATAGCACTTCGGGAAGGATTGAGGTTTGCTAAGGAAATAGAATGTTTTAACCTTGAGGTTGAAACTGATGCTATTAATGTCGTCTCAGCTGTGGAGGATGATCGGGAGCTGTCCATGGAGGGTCCGATTTTGGAGGAAGTCAAACTTTTCTGCGCCCAAGTGCGAAGTACAGGTATTCACTACATAAGTCGGAGTGCTAATCAGGTTGCTCATCTTTTAGCCAGATTTAGTTTTAATTCTAATTGTACCAATGTATGGATTAGTGAGACTCCCGCTGTAGTCTCTAAGGCTGTTTTTATTGAAGCTATTGCTTAATAAAGTGAGTTTTATTCAAAAAAAAAAATAATAGGAGGACCAAACATTTTTTTCGGTCAAGTCATTAAGTTCACTAATATTTATGTTTTTAATAAACTATTTTATTTCTTAAAATTCAAATTGTTTGCCCATAAAATATGAGCGGTTATATTTGCACCCATAATAATGATAAGTATCCTCATATAATAAATGTTTGCTAATATAAACATAGTGAATCTTTTATAGATGCTTTTTATATAATACCATATTTAACCCTCTCATACACCCACTTTTATTTTAAATTTAATTTAATTTGTTAAAAATAAATTAACAAATTTAAATAAGAAAAAAAGATATATTTTCATTCTAAAAAATAAAACATAAAGTATCTCTAAAAAAAAGAGAGAGAGGAAAATAGTAAGAAAGAAAAATTCAAGTTATGTCTAAATCAAAAATCAAAAAATATCATATTGCATTTAAAAAATACATAAATATAGAATCACGTAAACGAACGTAGCAAGAAAAAATAAACAAAAAGAATAATCATATAAAAAATCACAGAGAATCATTTTCAAATACTAAAAGAAAAGGAAAAAAAAAAAGCTTAATACAAATGAATTAAATTTAAAACATAAAAAAAATTTGTTGGCTTTTCAAGAAACATCTCTCTTTTATATTTATTTCACTTGAGTTCATTAAAATTTTTCATGTAGTTATAAAAATTTCTTAAGAAAAGAAATTGATGAAGATCAACTTAGAGTTTATAACAACTTAGAATAATTTCTTAGGATTTAAAAAAATATATTATTTCCATTTATAATTAATATGGTGTATGTTTTTTTAATTATTTTCATTTATAGATATGTGAGGGTATGAGTATCTTTAATGGTTTTAAGGTAATTTTTTTGTAGGGTGAAAATATACTAAAAATCATTATTGACTTTTGTAGGGATGTTTATCAATATTGTGGGTACAAATAAAATCTCTCTAAAATATTTGATGGAGCACCAAGACTAATTTATACACATATACATTATATTAAAACTTTAAAAAAAAACCTACTATATTAAAATTAAAAAAAAAAAAGATCAAAAAAGCTAGCCATGGCCAGCCCCCCTCCCCTCCGCCATTGTTTTTCTCATTATCTTAATAACAATATAATTTATTTTTCTAGTAAGAACTACAAATTATTACCTTTTAGTTACTTTTCCATATTTTATAGAGTAGCTTGTTCTTGTCTTTTAGTTAATTTGTGAGAGGGAAAAATTAGGGACACATAAATGGACGAAAATTTCAAGGAAAAAAAAAAAAGAATGTAAATAGACTTGAAAACAAACAAAAAAATTTTTTTTTTCTTGTGAAGATATTGTAATGATTTTTGTCAAAAAGAGAAAATTTTAATTCTCAGAAAAAAAATGAAAATGGTAACTGTATAAATAATAAATGAAAAGTCAAGAAGTCAACCCTAAATGTCAGAATTTACTGAATACTATATTCGGTATTAGATTTGACGTTGGCACTCGACATGGCGTTGGAGACCATGAACACCATCTTTCAGTCAATGTAGTCAAACGATGAATGCATCAAATTAATTAATTGTTTAATAACCCTTGGTAAGTCAGTAGTTGTTGGTAACTTCGATTTCGTCGTAAAAAAATTTTTGGCTTTTGTAATTCTACCCCAAATTGACCTACTTTTAGCTTATATAATGTGGGAAGGAAAGAAAATATGAAGGTGATGGAAAATTTCATTTATGCCAAACTTGAAAGAGATGATAAAGCTGGAATAAATGTTTCTTCCTCAGTAGATCCATATTTTGAGAGAGCTTTTTCTATCTTGTTGCTATGATTTCTGAATAATTATTAAATACTCCCCAAAACTTCTTAATCATCAAAGAATATTAATAAGAATTTCAATACATTGCAATTAAATAGAAATTGAGTGAAAATACTGGTTGAACACGACGGAGCAACGACAAATTATACAGAACAGTGAGAAGAAGCAAAGTGGCAAAATTACAGAGGTTCACATCAACGTAAGAAAAAGCTGAACACCTTCGGGTTCGAACACCCGCTAATACTTACTATGCCCATCCCAATATGCCATTTAACTAAACGCTGCGTTTAGCAGGGCTTGCAGGAAAGCCAAACAACGGGCAAAGTGCAAACATAAATAGGTCTAAAGGTTCAAACGACATATTCTAAACCAAAACGACACGAAACTGATCAAGCGGAATTACTCTTATCTCTCTATCTTATTACAGTAATAAACACTAGAATTATAACGGGTATGTTTGGTTATTCATTAGAATGAAATAAAAATAATGTCTATTTCGATTAAAAAATATACCAGTTAGTTCAATACTTAAATAGTCTTTTATATTGTGGTGGGACGGATAATTAAGGATACATACTAAGATATTTGAAGAGATAATTTAGTATAAAATAAGTTTAGTTGGTTTCAGAGTTAGAATGAATACAGAGATATGTGGATATATCTATTTGACATCAAAACATAAATTTTATTTATTTTTATTTATTTGAACAGAAAAGTATTCACATACGTTAACAAACATAAGGGTAACTGTTTGAAAAAAAAAAAAAACTGCATGGGGCACATGCTCCAACTTATTAAAGAGGATGAAAACACTCCTAGTTTCAAACTTAAAAGCTATTACCCAAACCCCTCCAATCCCCTCTCATCTGTTGAACTGGCCACAGTGGGATTATTAGTGCAACCGTTCTTTATTCCAATGGTCGTTTCATCGAATGCGTATAGTCTAAAACTATTGATTCAACCATATGTGCTGAACAGAAGGCAGGCAACTACTTTGCCTGATATAAACATCTGGGAGGAGAGACATGTGAGTTGATAGGAAGACCTAACAAAGAGTTATTCAAAACTGTGATGCCGTATCTAAAATAAATTTCACAACTAGTTGTCATGTGAATTAGGCAAGTCCATCGATGCATGAACATATTTGAACATGTGAGACGGCCTATGTCATTTGGATCTCAAAGAAGTGTCTAAGCCCATCCGTTGAATGCACTCACAGATTCTCAAGGGACTTGTCAAATTAAGGGTCCAAATAGATAATACTTGTGATTAATTTCAAGTGTAATAGAAGATGGTATTTAAAAGAGTTAATTGGGCCTCTTTCGTTAGTTATGACTTTTGAGAGGAATAAGTCCATCACTCCTACATAATCCATGCATGGACCTTGCGATACTTTTCAAGCCGAAGAAGAGCTACGAACTGGGCCCTGGTTAGCAAGGTCAAATTTATTACTTTATTGCAACAACGGGTTGGTTTCCAATCAGCTTTCATTGCGTGCAAAAACAAGATGGGAATTCAACAAGGTAATGTGACTAGTCAATTTAGCCCAATATTAGTTTAGGAGAAAGAGAAAGATACCTACTACCAAATGTCATTTTTCCATGACACTTTTGCCTGCTCAAACTTGTCAAATTGTATAAGTAAACCGATTTATAATGGAGCAACATTTGGAGCCATTCAAGAGTCTAGGCGTCTATAGGAAATTTCATGACTTCTTCATGAAGTTTAGAATATTATTTGTGTTCTCTATTATTGGCTGGCAAATTTTCAACAGTTACATATTGAGCCATTCGAGACGTCTAGGCGTCGATGTTAAGGAAATTCATAACTTCTTCATGAAGTTTAAAATATTCTTTAGTGTTATCTATTATTGAAGAATTTCAACAGTCAATAATAATACGTGTGACTTGTTTTCTACGTTCTCTGAAATTTGTGATTTGTTTGTTATTTTAATTTTCTTCCCAATTTTAATTTTCTTCCTCTAGTTTTCAGTACATATATATAGTTCATTAATATATAGTGAAGAATTGTAGAGTTTGTTTGGTTCATGAAATCTTAAACTGTGGTTCAAATATAGTAATAATCTTTACTCATAATATTTGAAAAAGAAATTGTATATTAGTATCCTTATTAAGAATTTTGTTTTTGTTTCTTTATTTTCATATCAGAAAATCTCACACATAAACATTACAACAGCTAGCTCCTTGACATATGGGGTGTCATGCAAATAGTTAAATTGGCTTGGATAGAATTCAATAAATAAATACCACAACAACGCAATAACTTAACAGAGTAAGTTAACACGTGGGATTTCAAGGAAGGAAAAAAAAAAAAAAAAAAAACTCTTAACATGTGGGACAAATTCACAATCTAATTTTTAAAAAAAATTAAAAAATAAAGAAATAAAAAATAAAGAAAGAAAGCTAAGAATAGTTGTATATAACAGTATCACAATTTTAAGTTAATCAGAGAAAGAAAAAATTTTTAGTCTTTTCTGTATTTTGGAGATGGCTAGCAGAAAAACACCTCTTCAAGTCTTTATTCTACTTTTTCTGGGCTTACTAGCTGAAAGAAATCTCATTGAAGCCATAAGTTGAAGTACGAAGGAGAGGAATGCCCTTGTCACGTTTAAGGAAGGTCTTAACGATACTTCAAACTGTCTTGCTTCTTGGATCGGCAAAAATTGCTGCAATTGGCTCGGTGTTGGCTGCAGCAACCGAACTTGCCATGTAATCAAACTCGATCTCCATGGCCAATATTTTTATACTCCGGTAGAAGAAGGCAACAAAACACCACCTTCTTGTAAGCATTTGAGTTTGGGTGGTAAGGATAGTCCTTCTTTACTTGACCTGAAGTATCTCACTTACTTGGATCTCAGTGGCAATGATTTCCAAGGAATTCACATCCCAAACTTCGTTAGTTCTCTGATGAATTTGAGACACTTGGACCTATCACATTCATCTTTTTCAGGAATGATTCCTCCCACTCTTGGCAATCTATCAAGATTGCGCCATCTTGATCTTCGAACTTCATATCATTTAACTCTTTGGGTGGTGTCAGACTTGCATTGGCTCCCTAACCTTTCTTCTTTGCAATATCTCGACTAGGGACGGGTGAACCTTAGCAAGGCAACAACTCATTGGCTCCAAGCTATTCACATGCTTCCCTGGTTGTTGGAGCTACACTTGACTGGTTGTGAACTTTCTATTTTCCCACAATATCTTCCATTTGTTAATTTTACATCACTTCAAATCCTCAAACTTTCTTACAACAACTTCAGCTCTTCAATACCTCCATGGGTCTTCAATAATGTTAGTACCCTTTTGGAACTCGAACCTTATATTTGTGAACTTAAAGGCAACATTCCTCGAGTTGCACGGTGAAACCTTTGCAGCCTGCAGAAGTTAGACCTATCATTCAATTCAATTATCGGTGAGATAAATGAATTCATAGATGCCTTGTGTGAATGCAATAACAGTGGCTTCTGGGGATCAGATTTCACTGATAATAAACTGGAAGGAATTTTGCCTAGTGCCCTGGGGTTCTTCAAGTGTCTAGAGTTGCTACGATTGTCGAGGAACTCCTTCTCTGGTCCAGTTCCAATATCTCTTGGAAATTTGTCAAGTTTGAGTATGCTAGACTTATCTTTCAATAAGTCGAGTGGAATTGTTCCGGAGAGCTTTGGCCAATTAACGAAATTATTTGAATAAAGTCTCTGGGGAAATTCATGGCAAGGTGTCATATCTGATGTCCATCTCCGGAACCTTACACGTTTGCAATACTTTTCCATATCATCCGTAAATAACTCTGTAGTTTTCGACACAAAAACATTGAAATAGATGACTGCCGATTGGGTCCTACTTTTCCAGCATGGCTCAGAAGTCAAGACTAGTCTTGACACAATAACATTCAGACGTTCTGGCATTTCAGGTGTTGTGCCATACTGGTTCTGGAAATTATCACCAGGTTTTTGGTGGCTGGACCTTTCTAATAACCCACATAGTGGAAAGCTTCCCAACTCGACTTATCTTACTGTTGGATCATCGATTCTTTTGGGCTTTAACCGGTTTGAGGGTTCCATCCCAATTTGGCCAAACGTGACACTCCTATCGTTAAGGAACAATTTACTTTCAGGATCAATTCCATGGAACATTGGCCAAGAGATGTCGCAGTTGGAAGATTTATATCTTTCTGATAATTTCCTCACTGTTAGTATTCCACCCTCCATCAAAGAAGTGCGGAATTTGAGTACTCTCGATATTTCTTCCAACAAATTATCTGGAGAACTTTTTGAGCAGTGGATGGGTTTGGAAAAACTTTGGTTCCTTGATTTGTCATACAACCATCTTTCTGGTGGCATTTCAATCTCAATATGCTCACAACTACCTAGCTTGTCCTGGCTGAAACTGGGTGGTAATAATCTCGCTGGGAGGCTCCCTTCATCCTTTCCAAACTGCACTTCTTTGGTTGCACTTGATCTTCGATCGAGAGAATGGATTTTCCGGCATCATACCGAATTGGGTCAATGCTGAAGACATGGCTTCCCTTAACTACTTAAGTCTACGAAGCAACATTTTACATGGTGAAATACCGGAACAGCTCTGTTATCTTCCCTCTCTCCGTGTTCTGGACCTAGCTCATAACAATTTATCGGGGCCAAAACCTAAATGTCTGGGCAATGGATCGGTAAGAATAAAAAGTCCGGGATATTTATTTCATTTCATGCCCTGAACACGACAGTTACCGTCCTCAGCTGATTTAGAGTTTATAGTGAAAGGGAGGCTTACTGAATACTCCAAAATAGTTTCACTAGTAAATTTGATAGATCTTTCATGCAACAATTTATCGGGAGAGCTACCCGAAGAATTGTCTAACCTCTCAAGATTGGGTTCTCTGAATTTATCTTACGACAATCTGACGGGAAAGATGCCGGAAAGTATCGGAAAGTTGCAGCTCCTGGAAAGTCTTGACCTCTCTTGGAATCATCCTTCAGGCCCAATTCTACCAAGCATGACGTCCA
>CM046385.1:1586559-1638310 GCA_025413485.1 Ficus microcarpa | reverse complement strand
TGACAGCCTTGAACTATTTGCACTTGTCGCATAACAACTTGTCGGGTCAGATTCCGTCTTCCAACCAGTTCCAAACCCTCAATGATCAATGGATTTATGAGGGTAATCCAGGACTTTGCGGACCTCCATTGCCAACGAAGTGCTCGTTTCCAAGCAGTGACGATACGAGCAACAGAGACCAAAGTGCGGACGAAGATGACGATCATGAAACGTTATGGTTTTACGCGAGCATAGCTTTGGGATACATTGTGGGATTTTGGGCTGTTTGTGGCACCCTGTTGATGAATAAGTCTCTGAGGCATGCATATTTCAAGTCCTCATATGCCATGAAAGAAAAGCTCGTGGTCTTCTTTGCAATTTGTGTGGCTCGTCTGCGAAGAAAGCTGAAGATGTCAGTAGATTAACTGAGGTAACGACTAGAAATTAGATTATAAAGATAGGCAAAACTTTTCCCCCTTGTTTAACGTTAACTCTTGTTTGTTTTTTTAATCTCTTTGTTGCAGTGAGTTTGGGCTTGTCCTCGATGATCAGAGAGACGAAGGGGAACTCTGTTATGTGCTTAGAATATCTTTAGCTACTTGTTTTATGTAAATTTCCGGTTAATATCGATGGAGTTTTAAATAAATTTGGGGTTGTATTTTGCAGTGTATAAGATTATGGAAGACTGTACTGTTTAAGTAAGGCTCGTACCCATATATATATATATATATATAAAATATATGTCTCCGTTCATAAATCATAGCATCCACTTTTGCAAATTCAGTTACGTGATGTGCCTCTTCTTCAGAAGTGATTGCTTTGTTAATTGTTATGCATGTCGTTTGTTCTGAGTTAAAAGACAGTAAACGACTTTAAAAATATAAACGACGAGTCGTTTTCCAAAGTAATGGACAAGAAGCGAATATAGACATCAAAAGACCAAAACGTTATTCAATATGCGGCGGCAAATTTTATCACAACTAGACGTCGTTTCTAGTAAAACCACACAACATGTCGTTTTTCAACTGAAGAAACAAACATTTTGATTTTTGGGAACGCACCAGTGTCCAGTGGTGGTTCTCGTAAGGAAAACTAACTAATGAAACGACAGTAGTAGCACAACATTTGAAACTTTCAGAACAACACCGTTTGGTCGTTGGCTCCGGACAATTTAATAATGGCAGATGTATTTGGCGGCTAGGGCGTAGTGGCCTTTTTTTTTTTTTTTTTTTTCCCTTCTTTTATTTATACTCAAAAAGTTTTACATTTTTTCAACTTTGTCTCTCTTAAAAATTAAAAAGTCTCACACAACCCCACAAAAATTAATTCTATCACAAAAGTTTTATGATTTTTCTGTTTTGGCCCACTTAAATTAAAAACTCTTGAATAGTCCCTATTAAAATTTTACATTCTAGTGGTTGAGGATGTTGAGAAGGAAAATTGAGTCTTGATTAAACGCCTGAAGAGGCACTTTTAGTCTTTCTTCAAAGTCTTGAACGCACTGCTCTAGATTTTTTAGCTCAATATGCATCTCGTGACTCGTGAAGAAATACGAAGCAGCATCCATCTTTGCGAATTCATTGGCGTGTTGTGCTTCTTCTTCGCAGCCAACTCTTTTGCCATGCATAAGCTTAGAAACTAGAGACCAACCACCGAGCTTAGTTTGAGCCTTTGGTTCATAAATAAAGGACAACAAAGACTCAAATATGGCAAGAGTAACAGCTTCTACATCTCTTAATGCACTAATCAAAGCTGTGGTTTTGTTGTCTTTGCTGGAAGGAGAGAACGAGCTTTTTCTTTCAGCACTCTTCAAACTACTCAGAGCTTTATGGATTGCCTTCTTCTCCACTTTCCTAGAGGCTGTGTACTTCTTAACCTCACTCTCTAGACCAACTTCAGCCCATCATCTTCAGCGCATGATAGACTGAATTTCGCGTGTGCATTTCTTTGTATGCAAAACGGCGTCCTTGGCTGCGCTGCACAAATCCAAAAGCCTAAGAGAGCCATCCACCAGTTGATCAACCCACTGCTCTTGGCAGCCTTGGACAAAGGCTTGTTGAGTGGAGGGTAGTAGAAGCAACTTTTCGACACATTTGTGCAAGTCCTGAAGACTGCTTAGTTTGTGATTTAAGGATGATGATGAAGCTGCATCAGAATTCCCCAATCTACCCAAACTGTCGTTGCATTGCTGAAGAAGTGGGTGTGATTTTGAGGGCAAGCTGTTTGAGCTAACATGGAAGTGGGATTTTGAGGCTGCCGTTCTTTTCTATCTCAAGTAAGAAATATTGACCTTGAAAGGAAATTTGCAAGTGTTAGTTTTGCAAGTTTTGCCTTATTCATTTGCCATCTGCTATATGTTTATATATCATGAGATGAGATGGTGGACTCATCAAGCATTTTATTATTCAAATGACATGTGTGATTCAGATTTGGATCCGAACGCTAATCGCTGATGTTCCTGCAATGTTCCCCGACCACCCATGTCTCCAACTCATTTCCCTTTTTTTTTTTAATGCAAAACTCATTTTCCAATTGTATTAACGTGCAAAAATCTCAGAGCATCTCTTTCCATGATAGGGAATTGCAACATACTAGATGCTACACGAGTGGTGTTGACACCATTTTCAATAATTCAGGGGGAGAATTTCTTTATCTCAATTATTAAAATGCAACAATCTTGCGGGTCTGTTGCTGTGCAAGTAGCAGGCAAGATCTGCATATCCGCTTATTAAAAAACATGTTTGTAGAGGTGAGCAGGGTCCAAGAATATCGTGTGCTGCAGCGTCAATATTGCCACTCGTGCATTGCAATTTTGATTCTATTCTGGAGCGTATTCCTTCTAGTAAGGTATGCTGCCAAACTGAGGCATATGTCTTATATTAAAACTCAAAAATTGTTGGAAATAAATCCATACCTGGTGGTGGGGAGACATATAATAAGGCGTGTATATAAAAATCACAATCATTTTAGCCTCCAACTCTATAATGCAGAAGATGAGATTCCTCCCGTCTCCCTTACCCTCTTGATATATATACAGAATTGATGCCAAAGGAAATTGTAAACGAAATTATTCATTAAAAAAAAAAAAATGAGAGCAGGGAAATTGTAAACGACAATTGAACTTTGAACAGATTCTTAGCCTCAAGGGAAGTGATGAAGAAGGCACTCCACAAGGCCATGGAAACAGTGAAGGAGCCACGTTTTACTACCCTAATTTTAAGAATAACTTTCTTTTTCCCCTACAGTTTTAGTTGTGCCTCTACTTAATTGGAAAAATTATAAGTGTACCTCCACTCGAATATTTTAAACATGTAACAATGTTTCCATTTGACAAAAAGTTCTCTAATGACATATGCAACAGTCCTCTGAAGAAGGACAAGTGATTGGTCACTAGTTTCGAACGTGATGCACTCAAAAGGAGTATTCACTAAACTAAGTGGGAGTCTGCCCAATTCCGTGGGATCTTGTCAATATTTGATGCAGACTCTACTTAATAGCAACTCCGAATTTCAGTGGCAGAATTCCAGGGAGTATTGGCCAGTTGATGCAATTGTATGAATTAATAGTCCGTTTAGCAAACAGGTTTGGACTCACAATTTAAACTCTCTCTTTAACCGTGTTTTCTCTAACAAAAATTTAAAATTTATGTCCTAACCCATGAACCAAACACGCCACCTGCCTCTACGGAAGTTTCATATGAAGGAATGATATCTGAAGTTCATATAAAGCTTCCCAAATCCATACAATTCTCTTTTCTGTTCTTGGAAATTCATTAGTGACGTACCTTGGCCTACTGTGACGTACCTCTTGTTGAGGAACAATTTATTTTGGGGACCAGTTCCCTCAAACATCGTCGACAAGATGTTGTAGTTGAAAACTCTAGATCTTTCTAGAAACTTCTAAGTGGCAGCTTTCCATCTTCCATTAGTAGTGTAAGGAGATTGAATTTTTTTGCTCCGTCGTCCAATTGCTTATCCGGCAGACTCTTTAAGCAGTGGAACAGTATTGAAAATGCTACGGGTCTTGGATCTGTTAAAAAACAGTCCCTCTGGTGGCGTTCCAAGCTCAATATGCCCACAACTACTTTCTTTGTACTGGTTGAGACTAAAAGGTAATAGTCTTTCTGGGTGGCTTCCTTTGTCATTGAGGAAATACAATCTTGTGTTCACACTTGATCAGAGAGAATGATTTTCTGGAGTCATGCCGGCTAGGATTGCAGAAGACTAAAGTCTCCTCAACTATTTAAGTCTATGAAGCAACATGCTAGAACAACGATGATCCTGATCATCCCTAAATGTCTGTGGTTTAGTTCGTCTCCCCATGGAAGTTCCACAGCATTTCTATGCCAAGGACCCAAAAGGAGTCGCCTCGGAGGGTTTAAAGTTTGTTGCGAAAGGAAGACACTGAATGCATAAGAAATGATGAATCTCTCAAGGTTGGGTCCTTTGAATTCATCCCGGAGCCACTTGGTGGGAAGGATACCAGAAAAGGCTGCAAAATGAAGCTCTTCGAAACTCTTGACCTCTCTTGGAATCATCTTTCAGGCTAATGTCGTGCATAACTTCCTTGAACCATCCGAACTTGTCTTATAACAACTTGTTAGGACAAATTCCATCCGCCAACCAAGGGACTTGATATAAGCTAGGAGATTAGTGGAAATCCTGTGTGCGTGTCATAAAATTTTCGTAAAACAAAATTCGAAATATAGTTTGAATTATGGTATGGAGTGTATAGAAGACCCCACTTCTGAAAAATAAGAATGATAATTATAATTGGCTGCTCGTATACATGTGTTCATTCATATATCTCCACAAAAACAGCTTTGCTAGAACTTCTAAACAGGATATATTAATCGATTCACGCAAAAATAAAACTACAAAAACTCTTTCCCATTTACATAATCTCAGCAGTGGTTGTGTTCTTTTCTCATCCATTAAAGCGACGAGATGGGAAACCCTCAGCTAGAACTCGGCAGCCAGCACAAAATCCAATCTCACGAATCAATCAATCACTCCAAAGAAAAAGAAACTAAAGGGAAAGAAATTTGGCTGCACCTGTTAAGGATTCCAATCCAAACTTCTTTATGTTGCTACAACATCAAAAAGCCTGACAGGTTACCAACCACACTGTATCTAAGCGGTATCAAGCGCCTTCTTCTTCTGGCTAAAGCTCAGACTTTGGACCAGATTTGGTAGACATGATTTTGCAGGCCTTCTTCCGTTTGTATTCGTTGGATTGGAATGTGTTTTGTTTTGAGTTTTTTTACCTCTACGAGCACGGTTTACTAATGACACAAAAGAGCCTTTATTCGCTGACTTTGCAGGGAAGTTGGCTTGTTGGTCCGGCTCCTGAACTGATATTTGATTGTCATCGTTGTTGAAGCTCTCATGATCAAGAAACTCAATAAGAAGCTTGTTTGAAGAGGGTTCGCGTTGGGAATCCGTTGAATCATCTATGTGAATGGACCTATCGGGTTGAGCAGTTTCCCCTGCTCTGCTTTTTCCGATTGACTTTTCGTCTAAAGACGGTGTGGTATCTGCACAAAATATCATTATCATATTTACGTAAAGAAAAGGGCGGAAAAAAGAGTAAAGTGGCATTCTGTAGGTAATCTTACCACCATTGGCACTGTAAAAGTCTTCACAATCGGAGTCTATGGAGAGATTAGTATCATAAAACACCTCGTCTCTGCTACCTACAGAGAGTACAGAACACATAATACAGCTTTCACGTATAAAGAGAGCCGGATTGGATGCAATACGACAGTCATTTGTATGCAAATCTCAAATAAAAATAGATTGCTTATAGTCAAAAATTTTTAAAGAACATCCTTTTCTGCTTGGGGACAAGTCATTGATTGAGATAGGGAGGTAGCTAGTAAAAAATAAGTAAATAAATAAATAAAAATAAAAATAAAAATAGCAGCTTTAAGCACTTGAACTTACGAGAGCACTAAAGAACTGGATCGCTTTAAATTTAAAAAAAAAAAAAAAAAAAAAATCCACAGAAGCTAGTTATAAACACTTAAAACTTAAAAGGTCTAAATCATGCCAAAAGAGAAAAAAAGTTGATAACAATGCATGAAATATAGAAAACTTCTAACAATGGCAATAAATAATAATTTAACAAATCACTTTGTCATTTAAACCATTAATAACATTGTAAGAAAAAGCCTGACCTGAGTCTTATCTTGAAAAGTTATGACACGCAAAAATATCACATAACCAATATAAGAAAAGGAAAAGAAAGAAAAGACACTACTACTTTTCATAGAAAAGATGGACTACAGTGAAAAGTAAGAATCATACTTGGTTCTCGAAAACTCGACTCCTGCAGCTTGATCACGGGGATCTCCGACGTATGGAGTTGGGAACTGGCAGAGCTTCCCTGAATCGGAGTCTCGATCGTTATAGATTCTGTACTGGCATGGCTCAAGCATTCCAAGGCAGTGTTTGTAGCTCTCTCAGTTTTAATACAATTGCCCATTTCCAAAAGAAAAGAAATACCAGCTACACTAGTCATATATGAGAGAAGGCCATTTTCTCTCTCTCTCTTTCCCTGGAAGATTTTGCAAATAAGAGGAGTTGGTTGGCTCTAGGCTTAAAAGGAATTGAAGTTTGCTCAACTAAAATCTGGAAAGATAGGGTATTGGTCTTGAAAGCAAAGTAATGGCTATCTGCTGAGAGTGGGTCCTCTTGTGAAATTTCTTTCACTATAAGCTTTCTTTGATATCCATCCTCATTATTACTTCTTTTTAATGGGCTAGCTGCAAATTTCTTGACTATAAGAAAGCAATTTTCAAAAAAATCTATGAGAAAGCTGCTTTCTGGATCTCCAGCTAAAAAAGAAAAAAAAAAAAAAAGAAAAAAGAAAAAAAAATGAGGTGTGCTTTTTGGAGTGGTTGCCCATTGGCCAGGTTGGTTGTGTTGCATGCTGCCGTACAATTTTTCTTTACGACTTTGAACACTGACTCAATGATGGTGTAGAAAAGTAAAATTTTGCCCTTTGTCAATGATCTTCATGTCGGAAACATGTCACAAGCAACGTCTACGTGAAATTTCTAGTGTAGCAACCGTCTTCTTCTCACTATTGGTACGACCGTTTGTTTTTGTCGTTTGTTTAATTTTTACAGGAGTTTGAAGTTTGATTTGTGAGTGTTTATATTGAAAATTTATAACAAGTGATATAAAATTATTCTTATTTATAGATTACACTATTGAAATATAAAGAAAAATAAAGTTATTCTTATTTATAGATTACACCGTTGAAAAATAAAGAAAATAAGTCAAGTTGGCAAGAAGAAGTGAAAAATAAGCAAAAACAAGTGCTTATCACGAAAAATAAGATAAGGGTTTTGAGGATCTTCGTAGCGTTATAGCCAAAGCTGCTCATGATTTCATGCTTTTTGTTGGTTTTGAAGGATAAAAGACTATACTGAGATGTTTAGTAAATGAGTTTAGTTTAAGATTTTTAAGTTTCAATAGTAATTTTTATTGACTTTTCAGAAAAAACAAAATACTTTTTTAGAAAAGATAAAAAATTTTTTCAGAAAAAAATAAAAATCGTGATAAAATTATATAATTTAATTTAAAATGAGATATAAAACAAACAAACCTTGTATGTTAATCATTTTCAACGTGCCTTGTTGGGTAAGTGACAGTTTTCCAGAGGCAACAACCTTGGTAATTTAAGGTACATACACTGATGCCGTATAATAAAAAATAAATAAAAATAAAAAAGCCTTAAAGATTATTTTTTTATTTTTCTGGCCAGGATTGATGCGACAGATATAGTGTCCCCCTGACGGCATACTGCTTTTTATTTTTCTTTTTTCTTTTTTCTTTTTTCTTGGTCGTCTAACTGTAATTGCACAAGGACACTCTAAACAAATAATGTCATCATCCACCTTTCATCTTTTTCAACGTGCCTTGAGGAGCATATTCACCCAAAGTTAATCTGCATGGCTACTACTTTAAAAAAAATAAAAATAAAATAAACATAAAAAAATCCGGATAGCCACTCAATACTCTCCAAGTAACTGTCTCTCCATTTGGAAAGCTAAAATAAGATGTTGACAATTTGCCTTCATTTGAGGACTTTTCAAACCATAATGAAATACATATAAATATATATATATATTTCAACGTAATGTCCCGCTTTAACACATTAAACGTCGTCAAAAATAAATTAAAATAAATACTAGAGGAATATTCACGTCAAAACAGGAAAGGCCAAATACAAGGTTTAACCATCGTTTTCAACGATGAGTTATATTTCTTGTCATTATATCCTTTTTCCCCTAGGATTAACTTCGGAATTTCCTAAACCCAAGACTTTCCTCCAATTATAAAACCCTCTGCTTTATTTGAGCAAATTCCATGCTAGCTCCTTTTCAATTTCAGGCATGGATTCCAAAGGCGTCACCAAGGTGGATGGAATGCGGTCGAGGAGCTTCCGCGACGAAGACTACAACACAAGGAGGGTGTTCTTGAGGAGCTATCCTCTTCAGTGGGGAGGAGAGGAAGGAACAAATGAAGAGTTGCTGAAGAAGATGGAGAGCAAAAACAGCACTACAAAGAAGTACATTAAGAAGATGATCCTGGCAGTGATCCAATGGAGTGATGGGAAGGCTTTGGTCTTGAGGAAGGTCAAGAACAAAATCGCTATACATGTCATTGCTTGTATTCAGATTGGCTTCAAGCCCCCAACTGCACTTATTTCCGCTTAAACATCCATTGTTTACTGTCATACTGACATTCTATAGTTATACTTTCCATATATATATATATATCAATATACCCTTCTTTATGTCAAATGGCTGCAATTGCTGCGTGCAAATTCTTCAAACATCTATGGTAAGGAATTTTATCACACAGACAAACTTCACTACGTGAAAGCCGTCTGTCTTTTTGCCAAAAAAAACAGAAAAAAAGTGACAGGTTGCCTGAGTACCTCATTTCGAATGGTTTTCCTCTTTTTTGAACAAGTCTTCAGCAATAAAAAGAAGCCCCGAAGAACACCTCACCGCATGATTTTGCATTTATTACTTCCAATTAAACAGAACAAAACTGCACAGCACACAAGAAGCAGCAAATTTAATGCGAAAAAGCGAAAACCATAATTATCCAATCTACTGCAACTAATCACAAGGTCTGCAGATTTAAGAAAATATGTACCTGTTTTACAATCAAGGATATCAGGAAATTGCATCTTCAACAACTGCAGGTACAAATTCTCAACACCACCACCGTTAGAATCAAGTGAATGAAAACGAGTGTGCTAACCAAGAAAAGGCACTTTCTAAATTATATGTCAATGAAATAAGTTGAAATTTCCCATTGCACTGCATAATTTACAAACTTTTTGGAAAAGGGAGGAAAAAAGTAAATACGCAGTCCTTATTTTCTTTTTCAATCACCCTTTTTCGCTTGAAAATAAGGTAAAAACTAATGTTACAACAAGACTCGCCTTCCAGAAAACCAGATTCATCTAATAGCACAGTATATTTCACATCTACAAACCGAGCCTCCCTGGTCTTCTTGGTCTCGGATAGGCAGAAGGTCCCTTGGGTGGCAAACCGGGCATTGACACACGCTGTTGTTGCTTAGCCCTCTTTTCCCTCTCCTTTTCCTTGTTTATTCTCTCTGCCTCAGCCTGCTCCTTCCTCAAATTCTCCATCTCTTCCTCCATAGCTGTTTTCTCTTCCTTCTGTCTCTTCTTGTGCTCCAACAATGACGTGTCGGAGTCCTTGACAGAAAAGAACATAGGCCCCAGCTCGGCCAACCACTGCGGCTCCACGGCTGTTGCACATTGCATATACTCTTTTGTCGTCAAAATCAATTCATGGTAAACTAAGTACTCCGGTGTGCAACCCATGCCATAGAGAGCGCTGCTGGGATGTAAATGGCACGGCATTCCGTTTCTGCAATTGACATACTCCCCCACACCCTTTAATCTTGCCGAATTGTGAAAATATGCCGAACAAATGGCTTTTCGCACAATGTCCGTATCGGGCCAAGATGATGTCAAGGGAATTTTCAGCGTCTTCAAAATATCCAGCAGCTGCGATCTAACCTCTCTAGCTTTTCTTAACCCTTTAACATGCAAAAAATGGTCATTGCACCAATCTCCTCGATAATCATGTTGTTTCCACTGCTGATAAACATTATACAGTGTCAAATGGTCCGACTCTGGGATGAAGAATTTCTCACGTGCAGCATCACTCTCCTCTGCCCTGTCTTTGGGCCTGAAGAATACTGATGGCACCGAAAGCATTGAAACAATAGTCAAAACCTCATCTACACATCCTAACTGTTCACCCATCAAAAGCATCTTAGCAAGAGGGGGATCCAATGGGAACTCCACCATCTTCCACCCAAGGTCGGTCAAGCTTCCAACATTGTTAAGAGCACCCAAGACCCACAACTGGTACATAGAATTTAGGATGTTGTCTTGGGGAGGCGGATCCATGAAATCGAAATCAAGTAAGTTCTCGACTTTCAGAGATTTGAGCAACAAGACAACGTTTCCAAGGTTGGTCCTTTGGATCTCTGGCACAGGACTGGGCAGCATTTCATTTAGGTATGCACTTTCTGTATACAAACGATAACATGTACCAGGCCCAGTTCTTCCTGCTCTTCCCGCACGCTGGTCAGCAGCAGCACGACTGACAGGGAATACTTGCAAGGCATCCATACCCATCCTAGGATTGTAGACCTTCATCTTTCCATATCCCGTGTCAATGACATAAAATATTCCATCCACGGTCAAAGACGTCTCAGCAATGTTTGTGGCCACAATACACTTGCGTGCTCCATCTTCAGCTTTTTCAAATATTTTTGCTTGCAAGTCAGCAGGAAGCTGCGAATATATAGGGAGTATCAAGAGCTTTGGAACCGCTTTCTGTGTGGATGAGATAAGTTGTTCCATGCGTTCCGCTAATGAATAACAAGCTGCCTCAATTTCATCTTGGCCAGTCATAAAAATGAGAATGTCACCTGGAGGACTAGTAATATGGATTGTCATAGCTTGCTTTACTGCACCTTCAACATAATCTTCACATGGGCTTTTGCTGTACAATGTATTTACAGGAAATGTTCTCCCAGGTATGTGGAATACAGGAACACTGCATCAAAACCCAAAAATGAATGTATTAATCCAACAAGTTGATGACAAACGAAGATGAACACAAGACCAAAATCTGAAGGAAACTTACCTTCCAAAAAAATTTGAAAATTTTTGTGCATTGAGAGTAGCAGACGTTACAATTAGCTTGAAATCTCGACGTTGGGCAACAACTTTTTTCAAAATTCCAAAAAGAACATCTGTGCTTAGTGACCTCTCATGGGCTTCATCCATCACAATGACCCTAAAACAAAAAAACAGTAAAATGTGATGATTTTGTTATGGTTGCCATAACCAACCAAGTATGAAATCAATTGGATATAAAATTGAAAAATTACCGATACTTCTCCAGATCAGCATCCTTGAGTGTCTCACGCAGAAGTACTCCATCCGTCATGTACTACAAGCAAGAGATATACAGATAAAGCAGATAGTAGTATAAAGTGGAGATGGCAGCCTCTGAAATAACTTTGTGCCCCCAAGAGAAAAATTAAAAACAAAACAGAACAGAAAAGAAAGAAAGAAAACAAAAGACTTGGAAAACAGATCATAGAATGTCACAATTCAATAACCATAATGAATAATGAGTGCCTCTATGGGAACGTATCACTGAATATTATTCAAGTAAGCTTATAATAATAGACAGTGGAAGAAAACCTTTATTAAAGTATTTGGCCCTGTCACATCCTCAAAACGAATAGCATAACCAACTTTGTCACCTAGCTCAGTCTCCATCTCCTCGCTGACTCTTTTTGCAACACTCATGGCTGCCACACGTCTGGGTTGGGTGCATCCCACAATCCCATTTGAAGTATAGCCATCCTCGTGTAGATACTGTCCCCACAAAAATATATTTATAAATATTAAAAAAAAAAAAAACAAACAAACAAACAAACAAATGCCAATTGATGAAGTACACACACAACCCTCACACGTCTTAAAAAATAAACCCCCACTTTTGTGACAACAAAAGAAGTGTAAGTGAACCTGCGTCAATTGAGTTGTCTTTCCTGAACCAGTTTCTCCAACGACAACAATGACCTGGTTTTCACGAACTACCTGTACAGCAGAAATTCAAATTCAAAATGGAATCGGAAGTGCACAGATGAGACTTATGTGCATGCGAGGATGCAACTGAACACATAAACAAAGATCAACACTCAAAAGTAATATCAAAGGCATAGCCAACTGGAAAAAAGGGTAAAAAATTCAAGTTCCTCAACTACATATAAAAAGAATAACACCTCACCTGCAGTAACTCATCGCGCACCGAGTAGATTGGCAGATACTGTCGTTGTTGTGATATTGTTTTTGTCTTCGCAAAGTCACTGACAGCTTCCCCTTTTTTCAAATGTTGTGCAAACTTTGCTTCTTCCTTGAAATCAATTTCACCATCTTCGCCTACAGCTGCAGTATCTGCATCTATCTGAAAAATTATTGAAATCATTAGAGTTTGGGAAATGAGGGATGATGAATCAATGTCAAACTTACAGCCTCATCTCTAAAATACCTGCTCTGCTGTTTTCTCAACACCGAGGATATCACCAAGTTTGGAGCCTGCAAGTTCCCAAAAGCGCTGGCGAGATTTGTTCATACTTTGTTTCTCATGGATTTCCCTCACTAGAGCAGATCCTTTGCGTGAAATTATAGCCATATCAGATGTAGGATCCTTTATCGGCATTATTGGCTCCGCTTGCTTGGTGAAAACAACCCTCCCATCGAGGAAAGGAGGTTTTGTATCTGGTACAAGAATAGGTAAAGAACAGTTAGGTAAGTGAGATAGCGATTTCTTTGCAGAAGTTGCAAGTTAACCATATTACACTAAACAACTGAGCTGTCTCATTGTGGATTTTCTTACCATGTACTAGAAGTATGACCTTGCGTTCATCTTCGTCATCAAACTCAGTCTGTACCTCAGTGCCACGAACAGCTCCAGATCTCAATAGTTGTCTGTCTTCCCACTGAGCATTATCAGCAGTGCGCTGAGACAACTTTTTGCTTTGAGCAAGTGTCATCTTTGTTCCATCTTTCCGCACCTGTCCCAGAGATATAAAATTACATAAGGAGGGTGCCAGTAATATGTATGTATACATATCTATATCTGGAACATTTAAGATATAACGAAACAAAAAAGTGTTATAAAAATAGCAAAACAACGAAGTAAATCAATGTACCAAAGATGGAGAAAAATAGTCAAAGAAAGCATAATTGTCACATACATGAAGTTTAAAATGGTATCAGACGCAGGATACACCATTACAACTGTATTAGCATAAAAGATAAGAATTTAAACTTCATATCTACCTAAAACTCAATATCCCACTCCCGTAGAGAATCTTATCAAGCATAACAGTTATGCACCAAGCAAGAAATAATTCAGAGAAATCAATAAACAGACAAGACAACTAAACATACCAGTCTTTTGGCTAACTCGGCTTCTTTCTTTTGAAAAGAAGCCTCATCTCCGAGAAAAAATGATGAGCTATCAGCGTCAAACATTGCGTTACCTTCTTCTCTGTCATACCTGTATAACAAGGCTACATTAGTCAACTATACTGCCTCTAAAGTTCATCATCCCCAAACCCCCTTATACAGATACGACAATGAAGTCAATGAAGTTATATACATATATACAGAGTTAAAACATAAAAAATAAAATAAAGCAGATTGTCTATTACCATGCACGGTCAGCATCATATTCCATCTCTAAGCGCATACTTTCAGTAATCTCGTACTTGTGTTCTTCGGCTGAACCATTTTTCCCCATTTCTTCATCCTGTAGACATTGACAAGGTCAACTTAGTAATTGAATAGTATGTTGAAGAAATTATAAAAATAAAAATCATGCAACCATATGATGAAAAACAAAATCCCTCTCTTTTTTCCTGAAAAAAGGAAGCACAAGACATCTTATTTCCCTGAATGAAGAGATGCTAACTGGATGTCAAAGTTTCCCAGATTGTCCAAAAGAATTTTACCTCATATGATTGTGAAGCTTCTGTAGAATTATTGAGTTGATGGGACCTCCCACTACGTCTAGAACTTGAAGTTCTGACTGATCCAGAAGCGCGTATTGGAACTGGTGATGGTGAGACGTTGTCCCAAGCAAAAGCACTAGAACCTACATCAACCCAAGGTCAATCCATCAGCCTGAAACAATATAAATCGAAACAGTAGCTGGTCCATTATCCAAGTAACGTACCAGTAGAGTACGGGGTATGGCCACCTAACCATGGGGAAACAAGTCTTGCATCAGGTGAGGCCCCAACCAGCATAGGGGATGGTGAAGGTTGATGGCGCCTGCTGGAATTAGAATAACTATCTCGACAGGGAGTATCTTGCCATTCCCATTTCCCATCATCCCAGTCAGATCTGCCTGAAGTTTTTGAAGGTAAAATCAGTATAGCCATGTATTGCTAAATATACAGATAATATGTAAAACAGATAGATGGTTTAAATAATTAAAACAAAACTTTGGAACAACTGCATGATAAAAAAATTTTGCTTAAAATGTAGACGCCACAGTAGCACAATGCAAATATATGTTTTTGCTTTATTTATTACGTCTCTGAGAATTTAAAAGTCTAGAAATAGATACACACAAGGACAGACCACGTACCAGATCCCCTCTTTGGACTTTCATATCTACTCCGTGTCCTTCCATAATCTCCATCATACCGTTGCTTATATTCATCCCGGGTTTCCTTCCATAAGATTTACTGTTGTCATCATTACTATGCTTCTGTCTTACCCTCCTGTTGTCATTCCTGTCATCCCTGTAACCTCTTCTCTCACCACGACTGTCATCCCTGTCATAGCGCGACTTGTAATCGCTGCCATGACCATCTTTGTAATCCCTGTACTCTTTTCTCTCACTAACTTTCTCATCTCTGTCGTACCTAGGGCTCCTTGACCGAATGCTCTGGGAACCCTGCATAGATGTAGCTGAAACCTTCAATTCTAACACATTAAATGGAGAATTTCAGAATCAATATACGACATGTTTTAAAAGTTCTTATCCACAACTCATAGATACCAAAACCAAACTGATAAGCAGAAGAAAACAGTTCGACCCGGAAAACATAAAATGAAGCAAATTTGAGGCCTTTGTTGTAGCAAATAAGGAATGAACATAAGCACATAATACTGACAAAATAGCGCTTGGTCAGAAAAACTTACTTCTGAAGGTCTCTGTTCTCTAACTTGTTCTTCCTCAGTTAATATACTTTCTGCAGTCCAAGGATCCCAAATTTCATTAGGCCACTCAAAAGAGCTATAGAAAAAGAAATACAAGAGAACACCACAATATACCAAGGTAATAATATGAATAAAGTACTAAAAGGTCTTAACTTTGAAAAATTCAAAAGAAGGTTGATATAATAAAAAAATCCATTGATTAATCTAAGGTGAACAAGCTAATTTCTCCCAGGTTTTTGTAACCAAAGGATCCAATAAATTAACCATCATGTTGGTCTCCTTGAAACGCCATCTCATTATCAAACACCCATAAAGCACGCCTTATCTCTTTCAATGATAAACTTAACCTAAGAACAGGACATAACCGAAGCCAACTCTTTAATGAAAGCCAAAACTTAAGGACAAGCAACCATCGTGTAATAATGGGATTTAAAAAAGAAGTGCCGGTTGCCATGAATAGAACTAAAAATACCAAAAAGAAACCAAAAACTACAGATGGATCTTTATTTTAAAAAAGTATCAACAAAATGTAACATCCAATCCTTAAATTCAGATAAATGCTAGTCAAATGTAAAAATCTATCTTTCCCCTGCCAAATGAAGAAGTGAATCCTCAAATATAACCCATCCAAACAGGTTTAGGCACATAGGGATTCATACATAAACAGTACTCCAAAAGTTCTGATCTGCACTCTGCAGATGACTTTACTCATCATACAATAATCCATTGGCAAACTAATTAGAAGTAGCATCTACCTTTGAAAAACAAGATCAAAAGTCGTTGATTAATTTGCATGATGAAACAACATTTTCATTTTTCTAAGCTTAATGGGGGACTTTAAGATATACCTAATCAAGATTATTGTTTTTTTTTTTTTTTTAAATGACAAAAACCATTATTGCATTCGTTTACATGTAATAGGGAACATAAAGATGTTCCTGGATTAAGTTATCAAGCCAGGCAGGGAAAAGTAATCATGTCCGTGATTTCATAAACTTTATAGAACAGGACATATAACCTGACTAGAATAATCTTTATAACAATCAAAAGAAATTAATCAGTTGACACAACATAAACAAAAACCATACCTTTATAAGGTGTCTCATTTGCAGCTACTTCACGATATCGCCTGTTAGCAGGGTTACGCTTACCAGAGAATGCATTACTTGTGTCATCTGTTACAGTAGATCCATTGTTCTCCTCATCCTCCATAGATGCCACAAGAGAAGAGGCAAGTCTATCTCTTGCAACTTTAAAGCGCCCATCAACCTTCGACTCACCCCGCTTCGCATTAGCTAGGATATCAAGCCCTGTTACATCACAAAAATTCATCAATTTGAATTGTAAGTTCTTCCAGCTAGCATCGAAGCAAGAAATTACCCCAAAAAAAAAATCTTTGGACAAAATTTAGGTTATACCTAGTAAGGATTTCCTCTCAGGAGGTTTAAAAACCACCCTGTCCTTCCCAGGAAGGTATAAACCGCCACCGCTGATCTTCTCACCTTCCAAAGTCTCCTTTGTCTTATTGACGTCAATAGGCGCAGCATTGTTCTGAAAGAATCAAACAAGAACATCAACAGACAAGAAAAGGAAAGACATAATACTCATATTTGTTGATTATTACACAAACATTTCAATCTCTAGCTCAAATTTTAGATTTAAAAAAAAATACTAACCTCCATTATATAGTTGAAGAAACTATACACTGAACAGCACTACAAAAATGGCCGACCTGCATACGGCGCGAAAATGTAAGTCAAAAACAATCTCCCAAAAAAAAAAAAAACGCATTAATTCAAGAAAAATGAAACGGAGGACCGATAAATAAGCACCGAATTGAAAAGATTTACAATAAATAAAGACATAAACTAGTTGAAAACTTGCAGCAAAATTCTAGGGTTTCATGATTTGTGATTTCTCAACAAAGGAAAAACGTCAAACTCAAACCAAAAATTACATAAATATATACATATATTAGAAATCGATTCCTCGGTAAAACGTAAGAAAAATTATATATTTATATATATATATAGGTTTTTCAAATTGAAAAGGAGAGAAAGGTACCTGTGAGATTGGATCACGATGGTGAAACAAAGAGTATCAGAAAAGACGGGCCTCTGGTCTCGTCGTCTTTCATCTAATCATTAAAAAAATAAAAGGTTTAAATTGACAAAGGCGGCGAATTTTCGACCACCGACTGATTCAGTTCCCTCTGATTGATTAACATTCCACAACGATAGCATGGCACTCTTTCGTCTCTCTCTTCCTACTTTCTTCGGAAAATTCAAAAACGTCCCCTAAATTTTAACAAATTACAAAATTTCCCTGAAATTTTTTTTTTTGAATAACTTTTCCTGAAATTTTAACTAATAAAAAATTATTCTTTAAGGCTTCATTTGGTGAAACAGTTTAAGTTTGTTGACTTTTTAAAAATTAATTATAATTTTTATTGACTTTTCAAAAAAAGACAAAAACTGAGATAAAAAATTTAAGTTTAAACCCATTCATCAAACGAGACATAAGTTTTCTAATATCTTATAAAAGGACCCTTATTTCAGTAAGATTTTTAAATTATGATTTCCCAATTTGTGTACTTTGTATTTGGTAATCTTTTATGTGTCGTTCTAATTTTATTAGATGTCCTTAAAATGATCAATTAAAAAAAAAAAAAAAACCAATAACACCTTCAATTGTGCCTACTAACGAACAAAACAATATAAACTAATTATAATAAGAAATTCTTTCTTATCTACCAAAAACAAATTATAAAGAAACATTCTAAACTAAAATCCCTGAAAATGAAAGTCACGGTTAGTTAAAATTTAAGGGCATTTGAAGTATTTCGCTCAAAATCCTGGGATATTTTTTGAATTCCCCGTACCCTTTTTTTTTTTTAATCCCCTCTATTACAAAAATGGAAAAAATAATAATAAATTATAGTGTTTTGAAAACTTTGCTGTCGTGTAGGTCAATCAACGACGTCCAAATTTTATAAAAGTGAAAAAAGTCTAATTCGTCCTATAAAGAAAACCAAATTTGGATGTTGTTTATTGTTGTCCAAGACATCTAATTCGTCCTACAAAGTTTGCTGCAGCTTAAAATAAAAGAAAACGCTACCGTTTTGTAGACGTGGTTGTCGCCTATGTCAACAAACGACATCCAAATTTTTATGTGAAAACCACATCTAATTTGTCTTGCAAGGTTGCCGTTTATTTAAAATTGTTGTCGTTTGCGTAATAAACTACATATCATTCTTTTTTTTTTTTTTTAACCTGTAGTTCACAGTTTGTTTCATATCAATAAGTCCAGAAAGTCTTTATTGTGTGACCAAAGAGGCTTCCCAAACATATAGAAATTTTTACTGAAAGCTTTCCTTTCAGATTTTAATCTCTCAACTAATAACTTGTTATCTCGTTCCTATCGAACATATAGATGATAAAGAAAAATAAACTGCATGAACAAGATTTCACATTTAAGATCCTTCAAAAAAAAATCGAACGTTGGAACGTTTGATCACATGCCCACTGTTGTAGTCCATTAACGCTAGGTTGTCTCACTTGGTGATCTGTCGTACAGAGTTTAGGCTTCAGAATTAGTTTGCTCTTAAAAGTCAAATGAACGACAAGCACTCGTGCCAAATCTGCTCCTTGCAACTCCAATGTTATTTCTTGTCTGAAAGGATTTTCAGTACCTGTGCGTTTTGAACTTGTCGTTGTTTAAAGTTAACCTTTTTTTTTTTTTTAAATTTTTGGTTCATACGAAAACAATTATTCATCTCTATTTTGCATGTACGCTGTCATTTGTTTCACTACAATATGTGTCGTTTGCACCTTGCAAAATGAACGACAAGTCGTTCTATGAATTACTGGAAGCCTAAATTTTACCCTAAGCCTACAGTTAATAACACGACAAACATTAAAGTTTATCTCCCCGTTAAACAACAGTAAAGTTTATCTATGAAACGACATGTCGTTTAGATGGCACAGATGACAAGAAAGTGATTACTAACATGTTGTTTCTTCAAAAATAATGAAAAAAAAAATGCACTCTCTTGCGATATCCCGACTCTTTACTTGTACCAACGACATGTCGTGCATTGATGCTTAACCGGCAGTAGTTCTTACGAAAAAAACGACGGTATTATGAACAAAAACAAAAAGAAAACAAAAAAGACCTGTCGTCCTGCAAATTCCAACGACGACAAAACGTCAAGAAAACAAACTACCTGTCAGTTCCGCAAATAAGGATTACAAAAACATATTGAAAAGATAAATTCTTTCGGCATTTTTCGAGTGGCATAAAGAAAGTACATTATTTCAAGTTCATTTTTCAGAAAATGCTGTTACATAGAAATTTAAATTTCAAATTGAAGCTACTTCTGAATTGTACCAAAAGGCGAAAACAAATGTATAATCAAATAATGATCTAAATTCCCAAAACTGCTAGACATTTGAAGATTAAAACAAAAAAAAAAAAAATTCCTGGGTTGATCAGGAATAAGTTGGCCTTTCAAAAGATCATCTTGATCACATTGAGCCCGATGAAGATTCTAAACCCCTACCAAGACCATGTTCAATTCAACATGAATCAAAATGATTAAGAAGTTATATCATAGAACTTCACGAGTAGTACTTTTTTATGTCGATTCCTCTCACGTTCCAATCCTGTCAAGATTTTCGGAGATGGTTTTCATTCTAGGCCTAACCTCGGGGTCTGCCTCGGTACAAGCCAGTGCCACATGAAACGCCGCGATCACCTCCTTCTTCGCATGCACTTCTTGGAGCAACAAAGGGTCAACCATGTCCGAAAGCGGGTTTTCCTCCTCGAACCCCTTCCTCACCCACCTCACAAGATCAGGAACCTCCAGCGATGTCGACGTTGTTGGGGAAAGCTCCGGGGACTTGCCGGTGAGCAATTCTAGCAGAACAACGCCGAATGAATACACGTCCCACTTTTGTGTAGGCCTACTGCCGGGAACACGAGCCTCGGGAGCTCGGTAGTTGTTGGTTTTCTCTGTTTGGACGGACTGCAAGTGAGGAAGGGCTCCACCAATGAAGCCGCCCGAGGAGGGGTTGTTGCCTGTGATGCTGATGAGTCTGTTGAGTCCGAAATCGGAGATGTGGGGTTGGAATTCGTTGTCAAGGAGGATGTTGGACGGTTTGATGTCTCCGTGGACAAACTTTCTGGGGCTGCACTCGTGGAGGTAGGCCAAGCCCCGGGCGGTTCCCTTGGCGATTCTGAGCCTTGTGGCCCATGACAGGCTCGTTGATGGCTGACCACTTCTACCTGTCAAGAGGCATATAATTGTCCATTCATTATCTTGGACTCGAATGAATAAAAATCTAAGGGTTTTTTGGATGATAAACTGCAAGATTACAAGGTAACATTAAAATTATATCAGAATAAATATTCAAAAATAGCATTAGTAAGTATTCTTTGTGTACCATGTCAAACAAATTTTTGAATATAAAATTGCAAATGTTTTCCATATAATGTATGCCAATTAATGGGGTAAAGTGGAAGTAACTTATAATTGTCGCAAACATATGGACTATTTTAGGCTATAGATTTGATGGAAGATTGAGAAAGTTTGGAACTAGAGAAAAAGCAGAAGCTTGTTTCTGAGCAACAAAAGTTCTACTTTTTGAGGCTCTTGATTGATGCTTCAAAGCTAAAAATTTCCAAGAAAAAAGCAAGAAAGAAAGTGGAAGCAAATTTCGCAGAAAATTCCAAACCAGAAAAAAAAAAAAAAAATGGAATTTAGTAGCAGATGATTTCAAGGCCAAAAAGCTAAGGTGGTCTACAGCATTTATTAAGAGATGAGAACAGAACGCCGAAAACAAGACTCCGCGATTATTATCTGGCCCCACCCACCGTATGCTTTAAACGACCTCTTAGAGATGCCCAATAACATGAGCCACGTGGCAATGGAATAATTTTGTGGGACCAATTGTTTATCAGGTAGATCTCACGCCAGATGAGAGTCGTGCCACCAAATTTACCACCCAAGTCAAGTCCCTTCCAACACAAATTGTGCTCCGCCAAATTTACCCAAGTCAAATAGCTTCAAGTCTAAACATGGGGGATTTTTTTAGCTTATAAATAGACAAAAAAAAAAAATTTAACAAAAAAAATTTTAAAAAAAAGACAAAAAAAGTATGTATATATATTTTTTTAACAAAAAGCGTGAACATAAATTCACATTTTTTGAGGCATAAATTTGTGTTACTGGATTTGGTATTGATTTTATTTAACTGAATTCAGAAAAATATAAAGAAGATAGCAATGGCAGCACAATTTCTCAATATTTAAACCCAAAAGGCCAAAACTTTGGGATTGCATAAGAGAGAGAGACTGTAAGCCCCCTCTATCCACCCATGCGTGTCATCAATGCCAAGACGCATGGTTTAAAACATATCAAGATTAGTAGCAAATTTGCAATTTTCTAATCTCTTATGAAAGAAACACAAAAACAAAAAACAAAACAAAACAAAAATGCAGTCCCACAATAGTCAATGCCTGATTAGATAATTCTAGGCACAGGTGTAACTACCCCTCAGTCGCAAATTTGCAATTAAACCGAACACGTACTGAAACTCTGGTCTACTAGTACTCTTCAAATCAAATAAAATTGATTTAAAAATAAAAATAAAATAAAAAACCTCCCAGAATCTCTAACAGACTGGAAAAAGACAATCAAAACAGACACAAAAACAACAGTAGACCAAACGTTCAAAGTTTCAAAGTCACGCTGAAAGATGTTTTTGTATTTTTACTCTCTGCTAAAAATTCTTAAAAAAAAAAAAAAAAAAAAAAAAAGAGAGAGAGAGAGAGAGAGAGCAAAGAAAACGTACCACGAAGGGCAGTGCCCATATTGCCATTGGAGACGAAATCACTAATGAGAAGCTTCTCATCCGGAGCCCAATAGTAGGCCCTGAGTTTGACAATATTGGGATGCTTCACCTTCCCAATGGCCTGCACCTCCGCCGCAAACTCCTTATACCTCTGATCGCCGCCCTCTCCAAGCCTCCGCACCGCCACCGGCACGCCGTTCCCCAACACAACCTTGTACACAATCCCCAACCCGCTCTTCCCCAACACATACGCCGACGCCCTCAGCAGCTCGTCCAGCTCAAACGTAAAGCCCTTGTCAATGGCCACCAAGTCCCCACCTCCTTTCCCGCTCTCCGACTTGCCAAGCTCCTCCGGCTCCGAATCCTCGTTCCCGAAACCTCCAACACAAGGACACGAACACAGATGTGTCTTCTCGTTGTCTCCGAACTTCCTCTTCCCCGAACAGCTACAACCATTGGCATTGTCCTTTCTCTTCCAGTAAACGTAGACAATTATCAGACCCACAATCGCCACCCCAGCCGCGTCGGCTAAAGAGATTAGGATTATCGCGCCTGGGCTCAGGCCTTTCTTCGGCCCATCATCGGATTCCCGAGCCGAACTTGGGCTCCCAGGCGAGCTCTGAGCCGTGTCCTTACAGGGCTTTTGGAGGGGGAAGCCGCATAAGAGAGGATTGTCGAGGAAAGCCGTTGGGCCTTGGTTTGAAAACGACCCCGTTTCGGGTATCTCGCCGCTGAGATTGTTGTGCCGGAGATCGAAGCTAACTGCCACCGGCAATTCGCCGAGGGACTTCGGGAGCTTCCCGGATAGGTGGTTGAAGGAGAGGTTTAGGGTTCCGGAGAGGGACTTGAGGTCTCCGATGTTGTCCGGGATCGAGCCGGTGAGTTCGTTAGAGGAAAGGTCGAGCTGGACGAGATTCTCCATCTCAGACCAGATTTCGGCCGGAATTTCGCCGGAGAGTTTGTTACGGGCGAGGATCAGCCTCTGCAACTGTTCGCATTTCTTGAGGTCGTCGGGGATTTGGCCGGAGAGAGAGTTGTTGGAGAGATCGAGGTTTTGGATCCGCGGGAGGGTGCAGATCGAGGGGGGAACTGGACCGGAGAGGTTGTTACCGTAGAGGAAGATGCTGTGGAGGGACGTGGCGTTGAAGAGCTGAGAAGGAATGGAGCCGTGGAAGTTGTTGCTGTGGAGGTTGAGTCGCCGGAGGTAGAGGAGAGTGCCGAGCTCCGACGGGATGTAGCCGCGGAGATTCTTGCCGGAGATGGCGATGCCTACAACGCGAGGGTCCGCGGAGCCGGTGATGTTCATGCAGGAAATGCCGGTCCAGCGGCAGGGAGTGGAGTCGTCCTCGTTCCAGTCCGAGAAGACGGAGCCGGCAGAGTCTTGGTCAACGGCGGATTTCAGAGAGAGGAGAGAGAGGCCGTCGGGGGTGAGAGAGAAAGTGAAACTCAGAAACTGAAACTGGACGAGGAAAAATATCTGAATCAACAGACGAAAGCTCTTCTTGTTCTTCCTCATCACGTAGTCAAAGTGGCCGTTGAGAGATGGTTTTTCGGCTGAAGTTTTGGTCCTCCTTCTTCTTCTTCTTCTTTTTGTGCTGTTCTTTTCCTGGGAAAAAGGGAAGATTTTCACTTCTACAGTTGACGTTTGTGAAGTTGGTCTTAGAGAGAGAAAGTCGGAAGAGGATAGCTTAGAGAGAGAGGGGGGGGGCTGTGCTTGTGGGGGTCGGAGGTGGTTGGGACTTGGGTGATGGTGGTATTTATGAGAAAGAGACTTGGGACGGACGAGATTTTGATTGGTGGGGCCCACCTCCCGCCAAAAAGAGATTAGCAAGACTTCCTAATGGAAAGGGGGAAGTAGAAGAAAAGCAATGTCCACTTCTGTTTCTCTCTCTCTCTCTCTCTATATATATATATATATATTTACATAAATGCACGTCTGTTTCTCTCTCTTTATACATACCTTATTATTGTTATTATTGCATTAAAACTCAATCACTTGGAATATAAGAATTAAAATGTCCTGTGGGTTCCCACTGTAGTGTCGAAAATTATATGTACTTTCTTATTTTGTTAGTTGTCACTTGGAAAGCCCCCCCAACCCCCTCTTTTTTTTTTCTTTTTTTTTCCCTAAGCAACAGTGACTAGGTGACACACAACACAAAATGAAACTTCCACAGGTTTTTTTTTTTTTTTTTTTTTTGTTCTTTCCTATCCTATCAGTGAATGTCTGCTGTGAATTCTTGGTGCGGTATTTGATGAAAAGGATTTATTTTGTATTTTCTGATTACTTGACCAGATACGGTAAGTCTTGTTTTATTTCGACCGTTGGAATTATGTATATCTGATTGTCAGCAGCAAATTTTTTAGTCTGTCTGGCTCTCTCTCTCTCTCTCTCCCCTCTTCCTCTCATTTTGTGTCAGTGCTGTGTAAGTTGTAACCATGTGGCTGTGAAAATCATTTTTAGTGGTTGAGAAGAAGGATCTTCAAATTACACTCGAAATGCAATTCACGGGACCAGATAAATTTTCAGTTTCTCAAGCCAACATAAGTTTCTCTTTTGTTTTCTTTTTCTTCTTGCCAATGTGCAAGACAATGATATACTTTTTATATATTATTGCATTATCAAAAGGGGTTAATTTGAAACGTGCAATAGAATTGTTAAAGTAATAAATGGCCCTTCCATAGTTTGGTGTAACCAATAAAGGCAGCTATAGTTTAGAGATGACAACTATAATGTAGTTTCTACGCCGTAGAGAAGATGCCCTTTTATAGAGGACTCAAATAATAACTCAAAATATCACAGAAATTGATGTTGATTTAATTTACAACATTTTCATGCTGTTAAAAAAAAAGAAAAAGAAAAGGAATCGATTGTGTGGTCTCGTCTGTATCATTAGAAAAATCTAATAAAATCACACATGAAATGAAGATGATTCTAATATTAGACTTTTAACAACTATTAACCTGGGGTTTAAAAGATCTAACATGGATTTATATCAAAAAAATAAATTCTTACATGTGATATGATTTAAATTTTTAAAAAAAATCAGAGTAGGTTCCAAAATAAAACGTCCACGTTACTGTGTCATCACAATTAGTGATGTATTTTCGTGATGGCTGTTTTTTTTTTTTTTTTTTTAATAAAGATATTTCAATGATGGGTGCAGAAGCGAGTTGGCTGTTTGAACAAATCACCATCACACAACCGACACCACGTCCGTTTCCACTCTTAAAAGGACTCTCTCATCCATGACTCTATTTTACAGTCTTAAAATGCAGTGCCCTCCGTTTTTTTCTTTTTTCTTTTTTCTTTTTTGCCTGAGTGATTTCCAAATAGTACAGCAGCAAGTGGGGCCTTAACTTGATTAGCATGTAAAAAGATAGAGACTGAATTATTTTATCGTTGAGTGAAAATGATTGTCATGATTTTTTTTTTTTTGTTATCTTATTCTCAATCATGAAAACATGCTTAGAAGCTAACTAAACAAAGACAGACACAGAGGGAGAATGTTTAATCCAGCTTGTTAGTAGGTGTAACTATATTGTGTTGTTTGGGTGGTTGAAAAACATTGGAATCTATAGATATAGAAATACATATATATATATATATTGTGTAGTTCTGTCGATTTTTATTTACCCTTTAGGATATGATGAAAATGGGGATTACCATCTGATGCTATTTACTTTTTTTTTGGTAATTAAAAAAAAAAAAAAAGGACATTGCTTGACTAGCCATCAATTTGCATGCATTGGCACGCCAATTTATGAATCTGGGACACCCTTTTTCTTTATTTGATTTCAATTTTATAACTTTCAGGAAGCATTTATATCTTACATGTAATAATCACTTTTGGTTTTTTGTTCTTTTTTTTTTTTTTTAAGCGAAGGGCGAATAATAAATGACCTTCGAGGGGCAATATTCGCGGACAAAAGTGGAAAGAGTAGGAGTAGAAAAAACAAAAAGTCCTTTACTTGGTATTTAAGGGATTGAAGAGTTGTAAGTATTAATTGAATTGCCACTCTAATCAGAGTTTGGTATTTTCGATTGTTCAACATGATCATGAAGAACGTGGGTCCCACTGCCAGTAAAATTTCAATTTGGTTGGACGAGTTGCCTTGTGCTTCATCCTTTCCCCTACTTATCATGTACACAATCTCGGCCTCTTCTGAAGCTAAATGAAATGAAACCTTTAACAACAAGCAGGGGTAGAGACAGCTGGGAATTCGTGACAATTCACAACGAAAAATTGCCCAACTCGGGGGTTTTGAACTTTAACAGCAATCAGGGACAGAGACTATTGGAAATTCAGGACAATTCACAACGAAAAGGACCGCACTCGGGGGTTTCAGAAGATACACGGTTCAAGTAAGTCGCATTCCTCTATCCCTGAACAGATATCTTACCCTGCGCTGTCAAACCAATAGTGCTTTGCTGGGCAGGGGCTTCCAGGCAAGCAACTTTAGTTCGGACTTGAATTCAAAATCCAAATTGATTCTAGTAGTCATCCTACTGCAAAGACCCAACAATAGTCCACTTCTTATTCCATATGAACGCCATAATATTTCTTCTCCTTAAAATGCCCTGGCCATGTAGAAGGAATCCTAGGACAAATTTCAATGCTGAACCCCCCATCTTCTAACTCCTTTTTGGCACTTTCAAAGTTTCATTGATCTTCCCAAACATCAAAATTCAAATGCCATTGAAACCCAAAAATCATTGCAACACGAACAAACCAAAATGGCAAAATCCATGTATGATCTATGAGAATCATAAGCATGAACACTATATGAGATAGGAAGTTTTGATTCTAAAAACCCAGGGACGTCAGAGACAAGAAGTGACTAAACAATCAATTGTACAAGAAAAGATCACAATGGAAGCGCTTTTACAGAAACAACTTCAACAATCTTAGTCCTATGGACGAAATGTTCCACAGAGCATAACATATATAAAGAAATGTGTGGCTTCCTTGGCATATTTTGGATTCTGTCTCTTCCTTCCGACGTCTGACAAGAAAAACACCTCAAACCTGGTCCAGATGAACAACTCTATGCCCCAGATACTTCAGCCATTTCTTGTTCAACTGTCCCTGCGGTTACCGGATAGTATTTATAGTGCATTTCTCCAACATCATCACCAGATAGCTTCTTCCATCCTTCCGGTCCCACGTAATAAACTGACAAGAAACAAATCCCGCAAGTAAACTCATTAGTCTAAGTACTTTCCCAGGCTACTCATGCATACACATATCTATGCTTTTGTGTGTGTGTGTGTGTGTGTGTGTGTGTGTGTGACAGAAGAGATTGAGAGAGAGAGAGAGAGATAAGAGGAGAAAAGAAAGTACCGCTGGCAACTCCACCACTGGCTCCATCGCGGAAGGTAGCATGATAAATTGCTCTTCTAGCCAACTCAGCTGCTTCATCAACTGACATATCATACCGATATCTGCTTCCCAAAGCAGGAGAACAACAAAACAAACAAATGCAAGAACACATTCAACTCAAAACAAATAATGCCTGATCAAAAAAAAAAAAAATGAAAGCGTAACACACTAAGATTGCAAGAGCTATCAAGAAAAACAAAATGTAGATGAAGAGAGAACATTTCAAAGTAACTACAATCTTATGGAAAGACAGTCAAGCAAAAAACAAAAAAAATCATATGGAAAGACAGGGAGTGGTAAAGTTCCTTGCTCATTCACAATACTCAAATAGATTTCACTTCTCAGTAACATTGCCACTTGCTTCTTGCCTATTTTATATCTGTTATGATTCTCATCCCGTATATATAAGAAAAAATGGCATCCTTGCTGATTATTTGTCACTAATCTGATAAAAACAGTCAAAGAATCTTCTTTTGTTTCAACAAGTGGGCTCTACCCCAAAGCTTTCATCGTAACACAGAATTTGAGGCCAATGTCACTTAGGTATTCATTAAAGTAAGGTCGACAATGTAAAAATGAGAGGGGAGAATGCACAGACCCATCATCCAGTACACCATAAGCATAAGGTGAACCAGATCCAACTGAAAATCGTGCCCCTTTTAGCCTTCCCCCCTCACTGTCCACATAATATAGTCCAGGACCCTGCAGCAAAAACAAGCAGAAATTAATACTTCAAATGGAAGTTGCAGCATTCTAAATTAAGCTTCCAAGTTTGAATTACCGTTTCATCCCACCCAGCTATCATGGTCCCAACAGATAGACCCATGCCACGATATGAATACAGAATGTTGGCCAACAGCTTTGATGCCCCTGTAACTGAAATTCTGCGCTTGTTTGCTAATTCATGCAGGCGGCACTAACCATGGAATAAATTGTCTGTTAGCACTTGATGTAAAAGAGAAGCATGTAACATGTTTTCATATGCCTTTCCACACTATAAAAATTGTCAATTCACAACTAAGAAGTTGCAATAACTGGGCGAGACCAAAGGGTCAGATTATTTTCCATTGACAGGGAAAAAGGAAAAATGGGCAGAAACTTCATATTGGGCTAGCCAACTAACAGAGAAAACGTTCTTAAGCTCAATTTAAAACAGGTAAAAAACTGTTGTTAATATCTCCATTTTACATGAAGACGGTAAGCAAAAAGGAAAAGGGGAAATGCATTAAATCTAAATTGCCAGAACAAACTGCAATTCCTTAAGAGGTAAACAAGAATACAGAATACAAGTTCATCGGATATTGAATCGTTTTAGTTTATCAAGGAATCAATAGTAATACTTTCTCATACCTAAAGCACTGTTAGTGAGGGCTAAATTCACTCATAGAACATGTCCTTTAGCTGAAAGGCATAAAACTGCAAAATTTAACATGAATAAAAGCAGTAGACTACCTTAATCCCAAGATTTCTGTGCCAAAATTGGCAGTCGGCTGCTCCTCCAGCCATTGTCCCAAGCATGTAAGGATTGATTTCAATGATTTTCTTTACAGATTGCGACGCTGAAAAATTAGAAAGAAAAGGTAAGTTAACTCTATACAACATTGCATTCAACACAAAATGTTGAGAATACACTGGCCAGGAAGAGCTATAAGCTAAGCCCTCTAACCCAACGCAAGAAAGGGCCTAGAACCAAAGCTACAATATCACACTTTCACACACACACGAGCATTTTCATTTACAATCGAAGTCTATCACTTGGCTGTTAAACACGATAAATGACTTTGAAACGCAAAGAAATCACATCCGTGCAGGCAGTAGAAATATTAGACTTTTTTTTTTCTTTCCTTTCAAGTCAAGAATCACATACATATATAGCCTCCCATGCTAGCTCGAGAATCAGCAGCGACCATGACACCCTCCTTGAAAATGAAAGCGAGCGTGGTTGTCCCCTTCGCCGGCTTCACCATTTGGACCGCCTCTTTCAGAAACCCATCAAGCTGAAATATAGGGACACAAAGTTCATAACCCAGTTAACACTGTACTTATCTTAGTGTCATAAAAAAACCCAGATAGGAAAACATTACAAAACTCACATCAACGTTACTAGGAAGATCGAACGAAGGGGCAGTAGATAACCCATCATGAAACTCATTGCTTCCCCCAAACAACGGTGCAGTTGACTCCAAACCACTAGTGTCCAGCTTCATGATTAAAATCCTGTGAACAAAGACTGTGAAAATCCCCCGACCGCAAAATTTTACACTAAATTTTCCAGTAAAACACCAGAAAATTAATTCTAACTCGATCAATTTCTGAAATTTTGCTCCCTAAACTTGAAAAAAACTCGTAAATTTTCCAAAAAAAGATCTTTATCTTTCTCCATATACGATTGAAGTGGATCGAAATTGAAACCCTAGATATAGAAAATTGTTCCGCTCCGTTCACGAATTGAGTCCTAAATGGTCATGAAATTCAAAAATCGGGAGTGAAAAAGACATAATGGCCGTACCTTGGTGATGAAAAACGAAGAAAACGAGGAAGAAGATGAGCGCTGAGAGAGATCGAGCAGAGAAATACAATGGAGGTTTTGTGATGTGAAGTTGCTGAAGCCGAGAGCGCTTTTAGCAGAATGGGTTTCTTGTGCTCCAGGTCAGTTGGGGAATCGTGGGCCCCATGTAATTGGGCTTTCTTTCTAGTTTCACTTTGGCCCATGCTTTTTTTGACAACCCAACTGGGATGATTGGCCCATAAAAAAATCCTAAGGAGGGAAATTAATAGTGAATAGCAGATTTCGAAAATAATTGAAGTATAAGTAGTAATGTTTCTAAAATATTCAAAATAAATTGGGAATTTGGTAGGTAGATATAAAAATTTATTAAGTAAACAACCTATTTACATTTAATAAAAATTATTTATCGGATAAATTTTTTATTTATTACTTTGTATTTCAAATATTTTTAAAACATGTTGTTTAGTTTAATTATCTATGTGAAAATTCTACTTCGTTCTTTCTAGGATGATATATGATTAGATTATTTGTATGATTGTCTTTTAAAAAGCACATCTTTATATCATTATCTCAATTATAATAGTTTTATTATTATTTTTTTTTAAGATCTAATTAGATAAGTATGAACTTTATACTGAATCAAAAATCCAAATAAACAATTGGGATTGATTACAAAATACGAATATGTTCATTTTAAAGGATTGTTTTCATAATGTTCTTTGCATTTTTTAAACTATGGAATAGACCTGTCCAAGCCTAATGTCATTCATGATCAATGAAGTGGAAATAAATTTGAACTTTTTCCTTGAGCAAATCAGGTTTTGGCTTTTTTTCGACACAACAGTGCAAACAACTCTTTAATTCTCGAAGTAGTTTTCATGCAAAGAATGTGGACACTCGCAATGTCACATGCATTCCATGACCCACCAATGACACCCATTTATAGAAGTAGGTCCTAGCCAATTTGATGAAATTTTGATCAACAACAAATAAAAATACGAAATACGAAAGAAAAAAAAAAAATCAGTCAACGAAATATTTCAACGATTAAGACTCCGTTTGACGTTCAATCTCAAACCAAAATTTTTATCTCAGTTTTTGTCTTTTCTGAAAAAAGTTTTTTACCTTTTCTGAAAAGTCAACAAAAATTACTATTAAAACTTAAAATTTCCAATTCAAACTCATTCACCAAACAGACTCAGTGTTTTTGACAAAATAATCCATGTTAGATTATTGAAACTCAATTTTGGGCTTTTCTTCTGAATAGCTTAAACCCTGATATGATTGATAAAACATTGTGTCAAGATAATGTGTCATTAAGCTTATAGATGTTAAATTCTTTTATATCAATGTTCGATAATTAATATGATTTATGATTACAATATAATCTAGTGATAATACCATACCTGATTCGAATCTCCAACACTCTTAAGTTAAAAAAAAAAAAAAAAGAGTTAATATGATTTGAATTTGAGGAAATCACTTTCTAATAAAAATGTTATTAGGGCCATTTCAAATATCATGCAAAATTTTTTATTTCAATTTCAAATTTGACATTGGGATACAAGGAAAATTTTATTCTCCAACATGAAGCAAAATTTATAAATGAATGCAAAAATCATAATTCGTCGATATAATGTTGTACTCAACATTAAATTTGATTGGTTAATTTAGCACCAAATGCAACATATTTTAAATTTTGACATTTAAAATATGTTGCTTCTCCAACGTGAAGCAAAATTTATAAATGAATGCTAAAATCATAATTCGTCAATATAATGTTGTCCTTGACATTAAATTTAATTGGTTAATTTGGCACCAAAGACAACATATTTTAAATTTTGACATCTGCTTTTTATCGGTTAAGATGTTGATTTCTTTATTTAACAATTATAAAGTTGTCATTTTTAACTAATTAAAATAAAAAGTGTGCTTACGAGTTTAAATCTTAACATGTATGATGAAAAGTAGACATGATATTGATAAAAAGTAGACGTGATAGTGAGAAAATTAGGTGGCAATATAATTTTTGTATGTCTCTAGATATATGTCAGAGCTTAAGTGGTTCAGATTTCTTGGCATTGATCTAAAGTGAAATTTTTTATAAAATTTGTGAAAATTTCTCGCTAGTATTTGAAATATCAACATGCATTACGACACAAAAAATGGATTTCCGGTATGCGTCATTACTGGGCGGGCCTAGCCCTCTTTCTTTAGATTCAACTGAGATGATTAAAACTCAAACCTCTTTTTTCCCACTCATTCAACAACAAGGTAAGGCTATATGGCCAATTTAAATCTCTACGTGTGCGCTAAATTTTTACTAAAACGTTCATATGTTAATAGTATGAAAACTCAGAGTTCAAAAGTTTATTTTTTAATTATTTTTAACTCACTGTGTGTGTCATTTATTTTATTTTCTTTTTTATTTGGGGATGGGAAAGATCATCTTATAATGGAATCAGTGGTGAAATTATCACGAGATTATATATATAACCATCTATAGGTGTCATTTGAACAAATAATAATGATGACGATGATGAGATGATGATAGCAAGAATAATACTTTGTTTCCTAAGAGGGTGTTTGGTTTCTCTTTCATTTTAAACTAAATTATACTTTTTTCATCATAATTTTTATCTTTTTCTGAAAAAGTTTTTTGTTTTTCTGAAAAATTTTTTTGTCTTTTCTGAAAAATTACTATTGAAACTTAAAAATTTTAAACTAAACTCATTCACCAAACACCCCCTAAATCTTTACTAAAACGTCATTTTAAAAAAATTACTAAAATGTTCATGTGTGTTAACGGTCTAATGTATCATTCCCACAAAACCAACAATTCAAAATATATATATATATATATATATATTTTTTATGGTCCACTTACATGATCACGTTACTCTCGTGGGCAACGATAACTAAAAAAACAACAATTATTATGAACCAGGTAAATGGGATTCCTAGCCATGCTAACTTCCTTTTAATAACACATTCTCATCAAATTTTTTTTTTCTTTTGGGACACCCCACCTTGAAAAAATAGCCAACAAGTGTTTATATATCTCTTTTACATGAATTGGACAGTACTAATAAGAATAATTTATGGTGTTGCAGAAAAGTCCAAAGCTTTGAATATTCATAGCTCAGCAGAAAGGAAAAAAAAAAAAAAAAGGTTCAAAATTAATAAAGGAAATTGAAAATGCAGTCAACGCGAAAAGGAAAAGGGATATATAATCATGTGGTAGTGTTTCATGTAATTAGGACCACAGACACTCAATGATGGGCATGTACCCTAAGAAGAAAATTGCAAGGCTGTTGTGATGATGAGTTTTCTTCGTCATCATTTTTGTCTTTCGTATAAACATAAACGAGGTTGTAATTAATTTTTGCTTAATTTTATCTTCGACATTTTTTTGAATTTATTATACATGATTAGCATTAGATAAGGTACGATTGCAAGTGGTAATTATACTAGCCGAGTTTACCGACATGCATGTTCCTGTTCATTTACACGCCACGCATAACAAAGTAATAACGTGCCCATTGACTATCTCATAAACTTTCCTTTCTCTCTCTCTCTTTTTTTTTTTTAACTAATCTTTTTTCCAAGCTCATCATTGGCACACCAACTCAAACTCAAACTTTTTTTTATCTTTTTCCCAAAAAATTTTTATCTTTTTCCTAAAAATTTTTTTATCTTTTCTGAAAATTCAAAAAAATTTACTATTGAAACTTAAAAATCTCAACTCAAATTACTCCACCAAATACCGTATAAGAACACGTTTCCTGTAACTTTTACTTTTAGGACCCATTTCAACGAATGATTGAAGTTGGAATTTTATAGTTTAGAATTATTTACGATTTAAAGAAAAACAAAACTCATCTTATTTCATTTTGAAATAAGTAAAAAAGTTATAAACTTTCAAAATATAATTTTTTATTTGAAAATATAAAAGAAAAAAATAAATGTAGATCTATGAGTTTTGAAGTTGAGTTGCAAAAATCTATCTAAAAAGACGTTGTTCCAACCGGCCCTATATTTTAAAATAATAGAAAAGATAAACAAAAACTGTGTTTTTTCTATGACTATTAAAAATCATATTTAAAAAAAAATTTAAGGGATCAAAATAATTTTAAAAAATTTTTAATCAACAATAAAACTGTTAGAATGTAATTTATTACGTCTTATGATTGGTACAAGTAAATTTGCTTACAAGAGTTTTATTTGAGAAGTTACATTTTATGTATTTCACTAAAAACTTTTTTAATAGATCATTTAAATACTTTTAAAAGCAGATTTTAAATCCAATAAACAAAAAATCAACTTATAAATAGCTTTTAAATTTTGACTATGCTAGGTATTGTATAACCATTTAATTAACAATCACAAACATAATTAAATTGCAATTTCATTATTTATTTTTATCATTACGTATAGAAGTTGAATTTTTTTCTCTAAATTCAAAATTAAAATTATTCCAAGATTATTAAAAAAAAAAAAAAACAATAAGAGTTGAACTTGACAATTGAATACATAATTTTATCGATATATTTTTGTTTCGTGTCCTTTGTAAAAAAACTCATTTATTTTTTGTAAGGTTCACGCTGAGTTGGACATGAACGAGCAAAGTGCCTGGAACACTCACCGTAGGAAACACCCCCCACCAAATGAAAATAATGATCCTGATGGCTATGTTTTCCAACATTTTACATAAATATTGTTATAGGCCCAGCTCCCTCCCTAGGAAAATAAAAACACCTTTTTTTTTTTTTTTTTTTTTGGGGTGTTATGTAACACATCACATGAGGGACCCCTCCACTTTCCTTCAAAATTGTCCCCCGGTAAATATCTATCCTTTAATTCGTCTCCAAGGTCGTTTATTTATCGAAAATAAATACACAAAATTAATATGTTTTTTATTTGGTTGAGGATTTTTCTCCTATAAAAATCATAATTGGGAAGCCAGCCGCATGTTAGATGCACAATCTAAAAATAAGATTTTGACCCAAAAAATATGCGACTCATTTTGGTCTAGTGCTCCCCGGAACAAAGACCTTAATTAATTAATTAATTTTAATTAATTATTATTATAACAGATAAATAATATATATTTTTTTTTTTTGCTGAACAAGGACCTTAATAATTTGGTCAATCCCCTTTGCATAGTTCCAAATGTATATGTTATTAATTATTGAAATTCTTTTCTCTACTTACCCTTTCTCTTACTAATTATTTCAGCAGTTTCCTCACAAGTATATTTACGACACCCCCACCAAATTTAGAAAGAGGAAATTAACTTTTCCCTTTAGTTCTTCAACCATTCTGATAATAAATATCTTACTACAAGTTGATTTGCAACTTACTTTGCTTGTTGGTTCAATAGGAGGTTTATGTGGTTAGATAACTTTCCAAGAAATTCAACTAGATATAAGTACTATAACCCTTTCATTCCCAAAAGGAGAAAAAAAAAAAAACTGTATAACGTTTATTAGTGTTTTTAAAATTTAGACTCTGAATCATCATTAAACTCAAAATTATGCAGGATCCATTAATTGTTCGATACATATAGAAAACTTATACGGTAGAACTTAGAAGATATGATCAAAATCTCATTTAAAAAACACAAAACCAATGAAATTTTGAATTAGATAACAGCTAAAAACAAAACTCTATTGATTGAGTATTCTTGTCATGCTTTATACTAAAATTATTTTAGTCTCTCTCAAGATAGAACAATGTCAAAATAACATGTTACTTCAATTGGTTAGAAAAGTGATTATATTTCTTGAAAATTTAGGAAGCTTTGGCCTTTACTTTTTTCTTTTTGCTTTCGTTGAAAATATTGTAGGAAGTTTGGTTGGGTCAATTTCTTCAACCGGCCATGGATTGAAATATTTGGATTCATTGAGAAAAATAAATCAAAGCGTATCAATCAGTATCATCCTATAAAACCGGATTACAATATTATTTTATTTTTTTCTTTTTAAAATTGGGCCTCTTATTCCTGACATTTTCTCGAAATTGAACAAGTGGAATATCAAGCTGAGAGCGCCCCACGAGCAATCCATACATCAGATGTTGACGTGTACCGGTTGAAAGTACTATTTTCTTCCTTTTATTTTTTCCTCCCCACTAAATGAAAACAAAAAAATTTGAAAAACAAAGGCCAAAAAAAAAATATAATACAGTTCCACGCGCGAAAATAAACACGTCCTTTCACCACCGTGTGTTGACATGGCGCTATCAATGGAATGGCCTTCAATTGTAGGCAAAAAGAACAGAAACAACAACATAATTTTAAAATTTACAACATAAAGACAGAAAGATAAAGGGTATGTAAAATTTATGACCAAACTGACTGTAGACTGTGTAGAGGGTCAAAATGATATATATATAGGTCCGTTTACTTTTATTAAAAAAAAAAAAACAGAAACTTAGGGTGAGTTTGGACTCAAGTTTCAGTTTAAACTCAAACTGTACTTTTTTTGTCTTTTTCTCAAAAAATTTTTGTCTTTTTCTCAAAAAATTTTTTGTCTTTTCTGAAAATTCAAAAAAATTTATTATTACAACTAAAATATTTCAACTCAGACTTACCAACCAAACGGACACATATTATATCAATGTGAGGCTACCATTTTTGTATTTTATTAAAAAAAAAACCAGAAACTCTTATAGTAATTATGAAAAATTAAGATATGAAAATGATTTTCTTTAATATAAAAACTACCTTAGTGGTACTTTTCTTTCTTTTCTTTTCCTTTTTTTTTTTTAGAGAAACAAATAAAAATTTTCTTTTCTTTTACTAATGTGAAAGGAAAATTGTGGATAGCCCGCCTAACTATTGCAAGTGTGTGTATACTTTTGAGCACAGCACGAATCTTTTACCATCAGTATAGGACAACTATGGTCTATACAAGTAAGATGCATTAATAATAATAAGTAGGACATCGATGAGATTTATAGTCTAATTCTAATTTTTTTTTTTAAAGGAAAAGGATCGGAAATACCCTTTATGTTTAGTCAAAACACTAATTTGTCTCTTTTATTTCACAAATGTGGAAAATCATTCGCAATTGCTCCCTCCCTAATGATGAAACTTTTAGAAATATTACCCTTATCAATCCATATATAATACATTTAAAATATTAGTTACACTAAAATATTAAATTAAATTAAATTAATCTTAAAACTTAAAAAATTTTCAAATCAATAAGAAAACAAATTAAAAATTTTCCTAACTTCTAAACATTTAAAAAAAAGAAGTAAATCAACAAAAAAAAAAAAAAAAGGTGCTTGAAGGTTTGGGAGCTTACGGGGACTCGATTGTCGTTGGATAATAGTTTTGATGAAACAGATCGGTAAGGTAGAGAATGTCGTTGGAGATCGTGGAATTATAAGATCGTGCAGTACATCCAGGGGTGTGGGAGTCCTCACATGGGTTCGCATAATAATGGGAGAGGGGCGCCATAGGATCTTTCTTTCCTACGTTCGCATTGTAGTGTGTTGAGTCTTCTTATTGGGTTTTGAGCCACCGTAGGGGAGGTCTCCTTATTGGATTTGGCCATGTAGTTAGGTCTCTTTATAGGGTTCTCGTTGTTGTTGGGGGCATTCGCTTGCTGAATTCACTGCAAGTATGCAGATGCTGCGGTGGGATTAATTTTATGATTTGTTAAGTTGAAATATGTAAATAAGACAAAGGGAATCGGAGTACGGTTAGAGTTCATATGTTAAGAAAAGAATCGAGGGATTAGATTCTTTTTTTTTTTAATCTTCTTTTTCCTTTGTTTTTTCCTCCTTGAAAATTCTTAGAATTTTGATCACTTTTAAAATTCGCATTTAAAATTTTAATTTAGAGTTATTTAGAAGAATAATATAAAATAATAGGGATAGTCTTGGTCTTTTCCAAAAATTTTAATTATTTCAAGGAGTGGTTCGTAACTGATTTTACAAACAAATAAGCTCTTGTTTGGAAAGCAGGTTCAAACTATAAGTTTGAATCAAAATTTTTGTCCTTTTCCTAAAAAGTTTTTTGTCTTTTTTGAAAAAGTTTTTTGTCTTATCTAAAAAGTCAACAGAAATTACTATTGAAACTTAAAATTTCCAACTCAAACTGATAAACCAAACGGAGCCTAAGATGTTTTTAGGCATTTGTATAATAAAAAAGTTGTACTTACATTTAGGTAAGTACAGAGGGTGTTTCGTGTATCTTAGGAAAATAAATAAATTAAAGAAGAGTGTTTGTTTTTTGTTAAGCAAAAAAGAAAAAAATAATAATAATAAAGGAGAGGTTGTTGGTGATGGGGGTAGAAATGCGCGTGCGAAATGTTTTTGACAGGGGGAGAAGAAGAGATATTTTATTTGTTCATCCCTTATTATTGGGGGAAAACCACAGATAAGTCCGTGAATTACGGATCCAGGTGGGACCCCATACGTAGCGGGAGTTCTAACTGTAAGAGGGGTCTGTTAAAGTTGATGGTTAAAAACACAACCACGTGGATGGGTGGAGAGCCCATTTAAAATTTTTTTTTTTTTTTTTTTAATGTCGGGACAGAATTGGGGATTCCTGTTTCCGTACTCCTGCCTGGGGAGTGGGGACATCCCACTGCTCCTGAAATCATCTCTGTCACGAAATGACGAAACTACCCTCTTTTGAAATTTGCCACATAGCGCCCTTTCCGTTGGAACACGTAATGGATGTTATTGAATGCATTAATAATGAAGCAAAGGACGACCTCCATATCCAAATTCAAAAGAATAAAGAAGAAAATGGAAGCTGACTAAATGGAGATTGGAGAGACCTTATCCTCATGCTTGATCTTGACCAAACTTTGTGGTCTTTCTTTTTCTTCTTTTATGGTGTTATTTTAGATTATTGAATCCACAAAGACACCTTTTGTGAAATTAAACAATAATTGATTACTAGAATAACAAAATAAGGAAAAAAAAAAAAGAGAGAAAAAGCAAATACCTTTATTTTTTAGTGTATATATTATATCTAAAAAATGTTGTACAATTATATTGTAATAAAATATTATAATTATAGGGGTTCGAGTTCACAAGCTCTCACTTTATCACCTTCCCTTCCTAACCCTTGTTTAAATTTAAGGTGGATATCTTAAAATTTTTTTCTTATGATTAGTCAAAATGTGTGATTCTCAATAAGTCATGTACACAATCATAAAACGATGTTATGTATCTATGTTAAACGTCTTATTTTTATAATTATCTTCTTTCACACAATCATAAAGTGACGTGAGATATTTGTTTTGAACATCTTATTTGTCAATTATCTTCTATTACGTCCTATTTAAAACTAAAATTTCCGTCAAGATCTAAAGTTTTTCAACTGTTTGTTTGATGAACTGTTATTTGTATGTGTTGAATGACTAAGGTTGTAGCCTTGTGATGAGCATAGGAAAAATATATCGCATCATTTTATTTGACCTTAAAAAATCGATTCATCAATAGTCCGAGCGAAAAGTCAAAAATGATGTCAACTACCATCAATTTTCAAACTTAAAAAGACATAGCGAATCTTTGGAAAAAAGGCATTGTAGATCTGTTTCTACTACAGACCACTCCCTAAGGAAATTAAAAACAAAATAAAGTAAATCAGGAAATGAAGGCCACGACAACTCAAGTAAATCAAACGAAAAATCTACAAAGAACGATGTGACAAAAGCCACTTTTTATGTCTAGTAGACTAGTAGATTATAGTTCAACCAAAATTGGAGGGTATTGTTAAGTAAAGGAGAAACTTCATTAGACTCCTTAATCTACGGAACATCAAACACATGATCTCGAAATACATGAAATAAAATCGCTTAATGAGAATATTTCTATTAATAAGTTATGATGATATTAAAAAAAAAAGATATATACCTGACACCTAATAATAATAATAATAATAATAAACCTTTGATATATTGATTAGAGTTTTAAATATGTTCAAATTCAATGTGTAGAGGTTTTTCTCTCACAAAAAGAACAAAGGGCAATTAAATCCTGTTATATGGTTTGAAATTAGACTGAATATGCTTCAGGGATAAATGGCTAATAAACTTGACGGTGGTCCCAAGATATTAACTTGTGTATTCTTCCCCCGAAAAGAATGGGAAACTATTAGTTTTTCTTTATTTATTTTAACCATAGTATTTTTTTCGTTTCTGGCAATGGCAAAAGAAGGAAACTTGCTATTAGTGTCCAAGCATTAATATGGCACTTCATATGGTACATTAATAACATAAAAACATACCAATTCTGTTTGACTTGCTATTGAAAAATAAATAAATAAATAAAATAAAATAAAGGGGGCTAGGACTTTTTGGTCTAAAATGTTGGGGGTGAAAAAATTATCCTCGTTCCTATCATTGTTACTTTGTTTGATTCTGATTCTTTAAATTTCCTTTGAGGGAATGAGGGTTTTTTTGTAAAGAAAAACTTTCAGGCACTTAAAAATTGAGACAAGATAAACTAATCAAATAGAAAAGGCAAATTGAAATCAAATGAAATCTCATCTGAATATTTTGATTTACAAAGTGGATAACACATTCAACTGATGAACACAGATTATCACTTTCTCACGCATAAAAATATATGATGTGGATTCAAGTAGTTGAAGGCACAATTGGTGGCACATCTCCTTATTGTTGTGACATCAAGACGCAATAGCAAAATGAAAAATGGATCATGATCTAACAAAATATTTGCTTATTCCAATAGCCCACTATTTTTTTAGACCACAATATTACGCAAACAAATAAAAACATTTTATAACTTTCCCAAAAATAAAAAAAGCCATTTTATAACCGTCTTTTTTTAATTTTATACGTACATTAAACACGAGTGGCAGTGTAGTGGACAAGTGGGGAAGTTCAAGCATCCCATAAAATGCCAAAAAGTTCAATATATTCATAAAATATTACCCAAAAAAATAATATTTATATACAAAAAAATTTCCCACGTCTGAAAGGGCAATTTGGTAATTTGGAATCATTTATGACAGATCTGCTAACCGACAAACTTGGTGGTCGGCAACTGTCGGCCGGTGAACCGGGGAGACAATAGCGGCGAAAAATTCCCATCAGCGACTACCAAAATTTTTTTATTCAATAATTTTATTTTATTTTATTAATTCCGCCCCTAGATTAATATATGTATATAAAATATACCTCAACTCTCGCGGTTAATATTTTGTTTTTAATTTTTTCCCCTCAAATAAGACCCCATTATTTTCAACTATTTCCAATATTCCCTTACCATTTACACCCGCCGGGAAGATTAACCAAAAAATCCAATCTCTCTCTCTCTCTCTCTCTCTGTCTCTGTCTCTTCTGTCTCTGAGCTCCGAGAAATTCGCTCTTCTTCGATTTGAACTACAAAGCTTACCTGTCATGAAATGGGAAGGTACAGATCATTGTAGGAACTCCACTTCTTTTTCCGTTTGTTTCCCTGGATTTTGTTCCCGTGTGTTGCTATTTTTATGAAGCCTCATTGGCTTGCTTCGTTTCTTCTGGTACTTTGTTCGTTCCAAACCCTAGCTGGGATTTCTGTGTCCTAGAGATTTATGTCAACACGTATCTTCGCAATTACGAGCTGTGAAATTGTTTATGGGAAAGGAAAGGATTTTTTTCTTTCAAAATTTGTTTCTGTGTATAGTGCGTTTGGATTCCGTGTCCGAATCGCATTTTTGTAAGGAATTCGCGCCGTTTTGCTGAAATTGCCTTTTTTGAGTGTTTTCGCTTCAATATTCTTGTTCTCTCGCTTTCTTTTCCTTTCAGGTGTTTGGGATATGGAATTTCTGTAGGTGAGAGTAATTTTTTAGATGTCTGTTTTTGAAAATTTTCTTCCTTGTAGATTCCACTTCGAAATCTTGAGATTTGATTTTTGAAGGAACGCCCAGTCAGCCTGAGGGATTTTTTTTTTTCACATTTCTTCCATGGCTTCTACAATTGGTCAGATTTTCTTTTTTCGTTGTCCGGATCGATGGAGCCGAGCTTATTATGTTTCTTAGTTCCTGATCCTTTGGATAAGATTTTGTAATTTGTTTCGTTAGGTTGCGGAGAATGTTTTACAAAATTCAATATCTTGTTTCTTGAAAAAAAAAAAAATAATAATAATAATAAGAACGAGTTTTGCTACTGAACTAAGCATGAAATAGCTATTTCGTTTAGTTAAAGTGGATTTAAATTTCTATATATGTTTTTTGGTTTCCAATGAAAGTGGATTCAATAATTTACTAGCACTTTACATTGTTGATCTCTTCTCCAAGTTGCCTTTTTTTCCTCAACACTTGATATTGCTGATTCTAGCTGCTTTTGCCAAAAGGAACTAAGGCTATATTTTTTTGGCATGTCCATCTAGTTAACGCAACTGAAAATTTGTATATACTCTTGTGATTTTGACTTCTTTCCGTCTTTCTTTCTTGCTGGCATTCATTACGTGAGATTTCTTTTCTCTACTGTCTATTATTTAATTTTGTTCCTTCTTTCAAATGCAGATGGTGTAAACTTGTGTGACGGTTTTTCACTGCGAGCTTAAGTCATGGATGTCATTGATGTTGAAGAAAATTTGTTTGCAGCTAGTGATGCAAAGGTATGACAGCCAGATGCTGGAAATTGAAAATTTTCATGGTTTGCACATATATAAATTGTTGTTCGAAAATTTGGAATATCTGTAGAGTTTTGTATGCAAGAATTTTGGCTTTTGATTGTTAACTCATGAATGTTATGATTGCTTTAGTTTTAAGACAACTAATTTTCTATTGTGCCTTTTGTAGTTACATGGAGACATGTGCAAGACACTTTCTGCAATTTATTGCAAAATAATGTCAGTTTTCCCTTCCTTGGAAGCGGCTCGACCAAGAAGCAAATCTGGGATTCAGGCTCTTTGTTCATTGCATGTAGCACTTGAGAAGTGCAAGAATGTTCTTCAACATTGCTCCGAGTGTAGTAAACTTTATTTGGTAGGTTTTACCTTACGCATTCATGGTTTTATGCAGTGAATGGTTATACAAGCTGTTGCTTTTGTAATGTTAAATGATCAATATCGTCCGTTATGATCAGTATATATTTTTCTAGAAGCTCATGCAATAGCTTTTACGATGCAGGCTATAACCGGCGATTCAGTACTTTCAAAATTTGAGAAGGCAAGATGTGCTCTTGAGGATAGTCTAAGGCGTGTTGACGATATTGTTGCACAATCTATTGGTTCTCAGGTTAGATTGATTTTCTGGTGGTGGATTGGAATGTAATTGCATACAAAGCAGACAGCATGTAAGGATTTTATGATACTAAAAGCAGAGATGTAACTTGGATACGTTAAACTCCTGTTAAAAATCTCGTTAACGCTCCCATTTTTTTGTTTTTTTTGTCTATTTGTTTGGATTTTATTGACAGCGGATGCAGTGTTTTATGTTTCCATTTCAAGACTTAGAGCTCCCCATTAACACAATTTGATCTATCCTGTTTCAGATTCAAGAAATTGTTGGTGAACTTGAGGGTACTGTTTTCTCACTTGATCCCTTGGAGAAGCAAGTAGGTGATGAAATAATTGCACTGCTCCAGCAGGGGAGGAAATTCGACAACGGCAGCGACAGCAATGAATTGGAATCATTTCACCAGGCTGCTACTAAACTTGGCATTACCTCTTCCAGGGTGGCTCTGACAGAGAGACGAGCTCTAAAGAAACTAATAGAAAGAGCCCGTGCTGAGGAAGATAAGCGGAAGGAATCCATTGTGGCTTATCTTTTACATCTTATGAGAAAATACTCTAAGTTGTTCAGAAGTGAATTCTCAGATGACAACGATTCACAAGGTTCTGCTCCTTGTTCTCCCACTGTTCTTGGTTCTATCGATATTGTTGGGCCTGGGGGAAATGGTCAAGCCTTTGAGAGACAAATTTCAAAACTTGGTTCTTTCAATTTCAAGCCAAGCAGTAAGAAATCAGGGCAGATGCCCTTCCCACCCGAAGAGTTGAGGTGTCCAATATCGCTTCAGCTTATGCATGACCCAGTCATTATCGCTTCTGGTCAAACTTATGAGAGGATTTGCATAGAAAAATGGTTCAGTGATGGGCACAGTACCTGTCCGAAGACTCAACAAATGCTGTCTCATCTCTCTCTGACTCCCAATTACTGTGTCAAGGGCCTTGTTTTTAATTGGTGTGAACAGAATGGAGTTCCTGTTCCTGATGGTCCTCCAGATTCTCTTGACCTCAACTATTGGAGATTGGCACTATCGGAGTCTGATTCCACAAATTCAAAATCTGTGGGTAGCATTGGCTCTTGCAAGGTGAAAGGGATTAAGGTTGTTCCTTTAGAGGAAAGTGGTACCTTAGAGGGGGCTGAGGGAAATGCTACAAAAAATGTTTTTCCACTCGAGGAAGAGTCTGAGCTCAACTTGTTCGAAACTTATCAGGAATTTTTGACCATCTTGAATGAAGGGGAAGACTTCAGGCTAAAGTGCAAAGTGGTGGAGAAAATAAGACTCTTGCTTAAGGACGACGAAGAAGCTAGGTTATACATGGGGGCTAATGGGTTTGTTGAAGCACTTATGCAGTTTCTTTACTCAGCTTCGGCTGAAGGAAATGCTACTGCTCAGGAAAGCGGAGCCATGGCTCTTTTCAATCTTGCTGTCAACAATAACAGGTGTGCTATTTTAAACTTTTGTAGTTTTTACTTTTTAAAGGCAGATTTGAGTAGTGAAAGTAATGTAATATTGTATTGCTGGACCAATCACAGCTCCCCAACCCCAAAAAAAAATAAACGAAGGACTGGGGTTATTATCTAAAAGCAAAGCAGAAATCTTAAATCTTTTTCCAAACAATGGAGATGTATTTATTTTTCTGATTTGAACTTCCTTCTCTCATTCCAGAAACAAGGAAATGATGTTGGAGGTAGGGATAATTCCATTGCTGGAAGAAATGATCTCCTCTACCAATTCTCACGGATTTGCCACTGCCCTTTACCTAAATCTCTCCTGCCTTGAAGAGGCCAAGCCGATTATTGGCTCATCACATGCTGTTTCTTTCTTAACCGAGCTCCTTCGAGCTAATACTGACATCCAATGCAAGCTGGATGCCCTCCATGCCCTATACAATCTCTCAAGCGCCCCCTCCAATATCCCGAATCTCCTTTCATCTGGCATCATCAGTAGTCTTCAATCCCTTGCAGCCTCTGGTGACCACACACGGACAGAAAAATGTTTGGCAGTCTTTCTAAACTTGGCTTCAAGTCAATTGGGAAAAGACGAAATGATGTCATCGCCAGGTCTTATCAGTGTGCTGGCAACTATCTTGGATGCTGGTGAACCCGTAGAGCAGGAACAAGCTGTTTCATGTCTCTTGCTTTTATGCAACGGGAGTGATAAATGCAGTCAAATGGTCTTACAAGAAGGCGTGATACCTGGACTGGTGTCGATTTCGGTGAATGGGACCTCAAGAGGAAAAGAGAAGGCTCTGAAACTTCTGATGCTTTTCCGTGAGCAGCGGCAGCGAGACCCACCCTCCCTGGAGATCCAAATGCATTCTGAAAGTCATGAGGTGTCTGTGCCCGCTCCCGCTGCCACTCCCGCTGCCACTCCCGCTCCCGAATCTAAACCTCTATGTAAATCTGTATCAAGAAGAAAGATGAGCAAAGCTTTCAGCCTTTTCTGGAAGAGCAAGAGCTATTCGGTTTCCCAATGTTAAGCCTCATGGTTCTCTGTAAAGTTTAGTTGTATCAACTTTTTCTTTCTTTTGTCCTCCTCTTATGGGCATTATCATTTTTTTTTTTGCTTTGAAAGAGAAGAATGTACAGGCCCCTGTAATTTATGAGTTTTTGTTTCTTTGCCTTGACTTTCTCATTTCAGCTAGGAATACGTGTATTTTGAATATCATAATTTAAGTGTTAGATTACATAAATATATATTTTGGTTTCTCGTTACTTGAGCCTTGGATTCACTCTCCTGGAGAAGAGAAATATGAAAATTTGTATAACAGGACTTTATTTTGTTTTCTCTTACTCTATTTGATAATGTGGATGTGGTGGTGTTCATTTTTCTTCATACTGCAAAAGTGTTTTCGAAACGTAGTAGATATATTTTAGGATATTTGGCATTGATATTTCCCAAACTTCTCTCTTTGATAAATTGTTTCTTGAATTTCACATTAAACAATTTCTACCGAGCTTATTAAATTGTTCCAATATGTCTTATTTTGTTAACTTTCCATTAAGCTGAGAATTTAAATTTGGAAGATTTAAATTGGGGTGGTTGTATTAGATTTGAATATTTTGAGTCGGAAATGGGGTTTTTTTGCCTGTACATGAGACATATGTGTGCTATTTGTCATCAATTTAACAAGAAGTCAAGTCAAATTGACATTGTTACAATTTAGGAGTTTTAGGTGATAAATTTCAAAATTAGAAAGTTTAGAGGGTAAGTTATCAGAAGATAATGAGTTTGGGAGCAATAGTTTTAAAAAAGAGAACAGAAAATTTAGCAATGCTTTAATTGATTTACGGAAACAGAACGGAACTTATTGGAAAATACAGTACAGATCTCACACAACGATAGAAGTAGACATTATCTCAACATCTGCGTCTTTTTCTTCTTGCTTTCTTTGATTTGTTTTCCTTAACCCTCTTATTCTGACCCACTTAAACGTCCATGGCGTGTTCAACTTCCCCTTCTTTGTTACTTTCTTCTTGAACATTAACTTGTTCATCAAGCTTCATCTCCTTCTTCCGCCGAAGAATCTCAACAAGTCCCTCGAGGGCGACATCCGCTGCATCACTTTTCATGAGCTCCTCTGCCACCTCGGCCGGAGTCACCTCAACCTCCTTAATCATTTCCTCAATTTCTCCAAACAAAGGGTGGCTTGTAATCTGGAGATAGTTGAAAGCAAGGGTCTTGAACCCACATGGCGTGCAATAGGACATGTGGATATGCATGTCCATTCGACCAGGTCTCAACAATGCAGGATCTAGTTTGTCCTTGTAGTTGGTTGTGAAAACTATTATCCTTTCATCTCCACAGCTTGACCACAGCCCATCAATGAAATTAAGCAATCCAGATAAAGTCAACTGCCATCGGATGGTTTATAAAAAAAAAAAAAAAATCATCTTTGCCGTTTTAGTCAAGGCAGCAAATGAAATTGATCTTTTGGAAAGAGATCAGATGGTGTTAGGTATCACCATCTGTGATTTATAACGTATGTGTGGCAATAAAACATATTTTTCTATTAACAAGAGGTGTGATAAAAGTCTTATTTTGTTGTATTGCAATCTAACAGTGTAGATGCCTTCCCACATAATATTTGGTAGTATTATCGACGTTAAATACCACAACTAATAAAAAATTCATCAATTTATGTGATAGTTTCACAAAATTATTTGTATTGTCACATGAATAGTGATTATGATAGGCTCAGTGATGATATCTAGCAGATTTTATTTGACAAGAGCAAACACATTGTCCAAATGATGAATCAAAAAAGAATAAAGAAAAGCTAAACTAACCTGGCTTTCACTTTGATTGAATCCTCCATTTCTTCGGTCTTGCAATTCAACACTGCAATCAATGTCCTCAATCACAATTATTGACCTGTTTTCAGTGGAGACCAAGAGCATCTTGAGATCTGAGTTGCAACGCAGATTTGTGAGCTCCAAGTCATAGATGTTAAACTTGAGGTAATTCGCCATGGCCGCAACCAAGCTCGACTTCCCAGTACCGGGAGGGCCGTACAACAAGTACCCTCGTTTCCACGCCTTCCCAACTCTCTTATAAAAATTCTTCCTCTCAACAAACCTGTCCAAGTCCTCCACCACCTCCTTCTTGAGCCTCTCGTCCATCGCCAGCGTCTCGAATGTCGACGGATGGTGAAAGTCTACACTACTCCACGAAGCTCCTAGCGAGGACAGCTTCACCACCTTCTCCTCGTTACTTATGAACTTTGCCTTCTCCATTACGTAAGGCAGATAGGAGTTTATGACCTTGTCCTTGAACATCTTGTGGAAACTAAGCCGAAACGTCTTACGCTCCGATATTTGCGTTGACTGCTTGTAAGTTTCTATGTCGATTTCCGATTTCGTGGTCTCGGTGCAGATGAATTCCCACACCAAGTGGATTCCTTCGAACTCGTCAACGATCTTCTCGCCTTTGTTGACGGTGACAGAGATGTTTCTGTCACTTGGGGTCTTGAAGACCTTGAGGTTTTCATTGGAGGGCGTGATTCTCGTGCTCAAGTAGGTGTCGGAAGCTTGGTACACTTCGTTTATGGAAAGGCCATTGTACTCGTCGATGGTGAGAGTTATTCGGGCCGAGAGGTTGCCGAGCAGGCCTCCGATTCGGGCAATGATTTTGTTTCGGAGATCTTGAGGAATGAACTGGCTGGTTAGGTTGTGTAGCTCATTGAGGACCGTACGGGCCACCATTGCAGAGGCTGCAAATGTGGTGTATGTTGATAGGACTGCTGTTGCTGAAGGAATGCTTGTCGCGGAAAACATTTCAAAAATGTTTGGGAAAAAAAAAAAAGAGTTTATTCGAAGGGATTTTTGGCTTGTAGAGTGGAACTAAATTCTCTGGGTGATTGTGTGAGTACAATTAAAGTGTTGAGAATTATATATATACGTGTTCCGGTTGATATCAGGCTTCCTGGGTACGCTTCCCTCCTTTTTTTTTTTTTTTTTTTTTTTTTGTAATAATAATGCTTCCTGGGTACGCTTGTTGTTGCTGACTTGAAGGGATTTTTGCTATGTAAGATTCTTCCACCAAAAGTTTTGAACTCGTCAAGTGGTCAAGTAGAGAACCAGGAAATTTGGCCTTTGGGAGTCAAATAACTTCCCACAATTTTGTTTTGTTTTTATTTTAATTTTTGTTTTTGTTTTTTTGTTTTTTTTTTTTGGCAAGGATTCTCAAGGAATTCTCAACATTTCCGATTTCTAGAGCCTTTTTCAAACCATCTCTTTCTTTCTTCGTTTAAAAGATAACATTACAGAAGTTATAGTAGCATTTTTAAGAAAGCAAAAATAAATAAATAAATAAATAAAATGTGGGGGATTTTACAAGGGAACCGTTTTGCCTTTCCCTGAGGTAAAAAAATTTTGACCATAGTTTAACGGCTAAAAAAGCTAAAGACCATCTAATGAATTTAAACCCTCCCACATACAATTGCAGCACTTACCCTATTAAAAAAAAAAAAAAAAAAATCCTTGGACTCCACCCCCTTCTGTGGCGAAAGAAGTCGGCTGCATCCGAGCTTCGATTCCCCACCGCCACGGCCGATTCAAATCGGAGGAGATCTGCGAGTAACACTCACCGCCGGCGTTTGGACGGAGGAGAATGCTTGCGCCGTCGCCCATGGGGGATCGTCCAGATCGGAGTTTTTCTCTCCAGACGAGAACCGTCGATGGTGGGGGAGGAGGTCGGCGTGATGGTCATTTGTGGCGTCGAGGGTGCAGAGGCCACATGGAAGACACCGGAGCAGCCCCAGACGGCAGCGGAGATGGCGGAGAAGATGATGAGGAGGCAGCAAGACGGTGTGTCGGCACCAACGAGAGAGAGGAGCTGGGCGGGTGGGATGTGGGGAAGACAATGGGGGCAGGAGGGAGGTGTCAGGGCCACTAGCCAGGGAGAGAGAGGAGGTCGGAGGATCGGAGTTGGGGAAGGCAGTGGCGGCAGTAGGGGGTGTCGGCGCCGGGGGAGAGAGGAGGTGGGAGGATCGGAGTTGGGGAAGACAGGTGTGGTTTGCTGTCGCCGCGAGGAGCGTTGGGCCGCCGTCGGGGGGTTGCTCCTGGGTCTTGAGTTTTTTTTTTTTTTTTTTTTTTTTAAATTAAAATATAATTACATATTGTAACTTACACCACTTATGATGTATGGTAGGGTCCGGATAAATGAGTTAAATTTAAAATAAGGTGAAAATTTTAAATTTGAATTGAATTATAAGGTGTTTGATGGAGTAGTTTGAGTTGAGATTTTTAAGTTTTAATAGTAAATATTTTTGAATTTTTAAAAAAGATAAAAATTTAAAAAAAAAAGACACAAATTTTTTGAAAAAAAAAATTGAATTAAATGATTTAAACGGAGATGTCAATTTTTTAAAAGATAATTATAAATTTTATTAATTTTTAAATAAAAAATATAAATTAAAATAAAAAATTTAATTTAAATTTAAATAAAGTTGATTCATCAAATATAATAATAGAATATTAATCTAGATACGGAGGGACCTTATCTTGTTAATGGACTAAAATTTTTCACCTCATTTCCCTTTAAAATATTCGAAGTAAGTAAAAAATAAATTAATAAATATATTATTAATCCTTTTTATTCTAAATTTCTCGGAGACATGTTATTACTTTAATTATTTAGTGAATTTACTTTCTTCTCCTCAAAAGACTAAGGGCCCTATCAAAGAGAAACGGGCCAATCAATTGGTACATCATCTATGGTAGCTTGTTCATTCACGAAATGACTTTTTTTTTTTTTTTTTTTGAAATACAAAATTAAGCTATCTTTTTAGTTATTGATCTTAACAATTGTAAGTTTGACCTTCAAAAAAAAAAGAAAATTTTTTTGTAGTTTTGATCTTTGTGTTTCTTAATAAGAAAATGAATAAGATAGTCTCTTTTGTTAGTGTAGTTACCTGAGAATCCGAGTGGAGAATGTGAAATTTTTAATTTTTAATTTTTAATTTTTTTAATGGCAAAGTATACGGCAAAGACGACAGCACCTAAACTAAACAAGAAAACAGAGCAAAAAGATAGCAAAGCTCACAAAAATAAGGAAAACAACTCCTCAGAAACAGAGAAAGGAGGGAACAAATAATAAAGGTCGTTATATAATACAAGATAAGATATAACACTATCTATATAGCATAAGACAAGATAAATTATGATCTTGAACTCCAATGCAATAAAATCTGCCTATCTAGCTCAACCGGTTTGGCAAGCTGGAAAAACCTTTGAAAGATATGCACCTATCATTTGTTCTCAGCTAAGGTTCTTGACGCCAACATGAACATGGGACACAACAAGATACAAGATCTCCTATCCGATGTCCATAGGAGTGCTCAAGCCGGTGAGGCGGTGGGAATTGGGAAAGCCGCCTTCAAAACTAACCTGAATCTGTTGTCCACCACTTTTTTCTCCGTGGATTTGACCGATCCAAATTCCGACATCGTGAGAGATTAGAGACACCGTGTGGAGCATCATGGAAGAGGCTGGAAAGCCATACTTGGCCGACTTTTTTCCGGTGCTTAAGAAGATTGACCCTCAAGGCAGAAGGAGGCGTATGACCATCTACCTCCAGAAGATCATTCATGGATTTGTTCGGCCATGTCATCAACCAGAGGCTGCAACTGAGAGAGAAAACCGGTTCTACCGAAGAGAATGTTGTCTTGGATACTCTTATCAAGGTGATGGTCAGTGAAGATAATCACACTAAAGATAAAGCTTGACAAAACCACAATTGAACATCTTTTATTGCTAGGCTTCTAAAATTCTCTCATGTTCTTTAATTTACTTGATATGTACATTCATAATACATACATATACAAAATTTACACACATACATACACGAGGCAGACTCCTTTACTATTAGGGTAAGCATATTGTAAAATATTAATTAAAGCCGTCAGATCCAGCTTGTATTACTATAATCTTATGATGTTATGAATCTTACATGCAAAATTAAAAGTTCACGTGCCTTTATTACCAATTCTTGTAT
>CM046385.1:1557210-1586459 GCA_025413485.1 Ficus microcarpa | reverse complement strand
GTGAGATGACTTGGTTACGATACTTACTACATGATCTACGGATTGATCATAGACAACCTGCCACTTTATATTGCGACAACCAAGCAGCTATGCACATTGCTGCTAATCCGGTGTTTCATGAAAGGACAAAGCATATTGAGATTGACTGTCATGTTGTACGGGAACGGATTGAAAGGGGAGAAATCAAGACGGCATATGTGTCAACCGGAAATCAAGTGGCCGATATCTTCACCAAAGCATTGGGACAAGTGTCTTTTCACTCACTACTTCACAAGTTGGGCATTCACGACATACATGCTCCAACTTGAGGGGGAGTATTAGCGGAAAGAATATTTTTCCTTTATTGTAAATATTTGTATTAATTCTTTAGGATTCTTTCTCATTGTAATTAGTTTCCTCTTTCCTTTTTCCCGTGTACTTTCCTCATTATGTTGGCTGTATATATCCTGCTTGTATTCATTCATTATCAATATACAGAAAATTCCCCAAAGTCCATCTTCTTCTCTTCTTTTCTTTCACAGAATTTTACAATTTCAAATTTAATAATTAAACTAATATTATTGGGAGAGAGAAACCAAAAACAAAAAGATATCATGAATATCTAAATGTTAAATTCTAATTGAACGGGTATATCACATAAGCATGATAATATGGTACACTCGATCTACTGAATAATTTCTCCCGAAGTAGTAGTTATTTTTGTACCAACAAAGGTCCATCTCCATTCACCAGCATTGCTAAATATAGAATTTTTTTTCCTTGTAAATGTAAAGGATTATTAATATCACTTCATTATCTATATATCCTTGTCGTCAAATAATTTATTATGATATTAAAATCATGAAACATGAGTGTCATGAGCCCCCAAAAAAAAATCTATAATTGCAAGTAAATTATCATAAATCCAAATCTGATCAATCAATAATTGTTAATAGAACATGGTTGTCTAAAGATACCTTCACGAGAGTTGAAGTTGAAGCCACGCATGTCCACCCGAATTCCTGGATAAAAATTCCACGTCCAACTTTTGAGGAATTATTATATCACTAACCAAACACATGGCCAAGTACTCGGGGAAGTGGTCAACTATATATGATATAAGTTGTGGCTTCCATTAGTTAGTAATCTTGTCGTGTATTATTCTTTGAAAACTGACTGTTTAATCAATCAGAAACATATCTTTTCTTATGTGACGCTTGTGTTCTAAATTCCATGGAATCTCTCGTCTATTCCACCCAAATGTTGGAACTTTTAATCGAGTTAACTTCTGGATAACATTATTCCTTTGTTTTTGGGACTAGATTGTTTGGACTTTCTACTGTTGTTTGGCATTTTCTTTGCCCAGATTCTGTCATGACTAGTGGGGGCACCAGTACCAGGCATTAATTCAGGTCCGACATTTTTTGATTGGTTGAGCAGATTATACATAGCTTGAGAAACAACAACACTTCGTGAACCATAAACGTCGGGGGTACTTTGATAGTTAAGCTTGGATGACTAGCTACAGAAAAAGATAGTTACTTAAATTTGATTTGGTGATATAACAAATCACGAAACTTGTGTTTTTTTTTTTCTCGCTTCCAAAATTGATTGTCCAATCGAGAAATATTAGCCATTCGCTTGGTCTTTTAGCAAAATAGAAGATTATTATTGAAAATGAAACTAGATCTTCATGGACCAAAGGAAACCTCCCCTAGAGAAAATTGGACACACATAAAGTTATGTTGCCTCAACAGCCTTATTAACCGCTCTAGCACATAAATAAAAATACAGCAGCAAATTAGTTCATAAAACAGCCATTGTGCTTGACCCATGAATATCACGTGTTAGGATAAAAATAAAAATTCTCCCCAAGAACCAAAACAAAAGATAAATTCGACTCTATGGGAAGGCCATAGGTGACTAGTGGTCCGCCAAACCGACCCTAGCTTCCAAGCTACACCTCACATATATAATTTTTAACCGCAGTTCATGAAAAAATTATGGATAGAATTTTATTTTATTTTTAGGTGGAGATGATTTTATTTTTAAAAATCAAATTTATATTAAAAGAAACTACTCAAAATTTATTTATTTATTTATTTATTTTTTATTTTGATATGAGCTCAATCAGATTTACATTAGAGAAAGTCGTACACTAATTATAGTTGGTTACTTTATTTTTCCACAATAGCTTACCACCTCGCTTTCCGACACGCGATGAAATCATAGAACCATTAAAATAGGTCAATCGTACGACGCGGATCTCGTGCGCAGGAAAATAACACTCTCTGAGTACCTCACCCTACACATATTTTCAGATTTAAAAAAATAAATAAAAATAAAGAATTTCCAATATATTTATATATATATATATATCTCCTTTATATTCGGGAACACAACCGCACTAGACAATTTCTGTCTCTCTCTCCTTACCGGTAAGGAAGAAATTTCATTCTGACGTGGTCGGGCTCTGTCAGCTCTATCCTTGCCGTTCCTCCATTCCCCCATTCCCATCCCCTGCTCTTTTGGGTCTTTATAAATCATTCCTCATAATTCCCCCCACTCCCTCACTTTCTCTCTCTCCCCCCTTCAAGCATTATCCACTTTTTCTGTATATTTATCTCCTATTTTTCAGGTAAAGATATTTCTTTTCTCGTTTTAACCTGTTCAAACTAGATTCAGATCTTTTCCTTTTGTGAAAATTAGGTAATTTCTTGGATTCGTATTCAAAATACTCTTCCTTGCAGTTCTTTTTTTTTTTTTTTTCCCCATTTTTTAGTTCATCTTCTTGATTTACGCATGGTTTGGTCTTTTTATACTGCTACTCTGCTTGAGCTAACAATGGGAGTGGATTTCCAATTTTTTTTTTTCCTTCCCTTGTAGCGTATTTGTGTATTCAGATCACGAAACTTGAACAAGTAGCTCAAAAGTTTGGACGATTTTCAGATTGTTTTGTGTTGTTATAGATTTGGAATCTGATAATTAGATCTTTTAATTTGTTGTCTTAAAAGTGGCTTTAAGTTTAGTACTCGCGAGCTGAGATTTCTGTGTACATATGCTTGTCTTTTGCTCGATTGGAATTTTCATTGATTTCCGATCTACTTTGTTTAATTTTTTTTCCTGTGGTTTTCAGATTCTGTGAATTGGGTTTTTAGATCCGACATAGCTTCAAATTTGGAGATTGATATTATTTAGATATAATTTTTTTAACTGATAGAGGACAGTGAGGTTAAACCGTTGTCAAATGTCATAATCTTTAGCTTCTCTTATCAATTTTGTTGATGAATCCTGTTATTTCTATCATGATTTTATTTACTCTTCATTCTCTAAAATCAAATGATGGTGACGGTTGGGTTGACCATTTTTTTACCTTCGTGTACAAAAGTATAGGTGATTACCGCATTCAAGAAAATGGATGTTTCCGGAGGCTAAAACCGGGCTATATGGCATTGATAGGTATGATTTCTGAAACCTTTTAAATTCCGTGACTATAAAGATGATTTGATGAGAGTGGATTGTTTTTTGTGTTTGTCATGTTGCTGTAGTTAAGCAGTATGATTTATTTTTGTAGATATTTGGGAAATGTGTGGAGGAGTTGGTACTTGCGGCTTAGGAAATAATCTGCGTGAAAGAAGAGGAAGAAATTTTTCTAAGAGCAGAGCCCGTGGTATGGAATTTGAATTTGACTGGACAAAGCACAGGATATTGATGGCATTCACCGCTGAAGTGATTCGTTCTGCAACTTGTTTTATGCCTTGGTCTTGTAAAATCCCTATAGGTGATGGATTTCATGAATTTCTTTAATCAAAAGTGTTGTTGTAAATTATTGATTCGTCGTCTGAGTTGTATAACTGATCAAGGACGAGGAAGCTTCTATTGATCTATATGCCTCTTGATCTAATTACCTGCTCAACCCAGACAGTGCCAGATTTTGTGACTGAAAAAAAGAGATTTAAAGAACCAAGTATGATTTTCTCTGATTCACTCAAACAGGATACTTCAGTTCGCTCGAAAAGTTATCCTAGTTTGAATTCTCGATTGCTAGATGATTATGACAGCCCCATTCTACCTGGGCTGCCTGATGACGTGGCAATGTTTTGCCTTGCGCTTGTGCCTCGTTCCAACTTCCCAGCCATGGGTGGTGTGTGCAAGAAATGGAGGTCCTTTATTCAAAGCAAAGAATTTATCACCGTGCGGAAGTTAGCCGGGGTGCGTGAGGAGTGGCTTTATATCTTAACTGTGGATGCTGAAGCAAAGAAGAGCCACTGGGAGGTTTTGGACAGTGTGGGACACAAAAACCGTACTCTTCCGGCCATGCCTGGTCCAGCTAAATATGGGTTTGGTGTGGTTGTTTTAAATGGAAAGCTTCTTGTAATGGGGGGCTATTCAGAGCTCAACAATGTTGTCTTTGCATCACCAGATGTTTATCAATATGATTCTTGCCTAAACAGGTATGTTTCCTTCCTCTGTTTAGAGCCGGAGTTGATTTCTTATTTAGAATGCATCTATTTGAAATAGGCATGCTTTTGTAAAATGTGATTTTTCTGCCTGCTAAGTGTAAGAAGAATTCTTTTTCCAGTTGTGTGACACATTATTTTTGTTTGCAGCTGGAGCAAATTAGCAGACATGAACGTTGCTCGATATGACTTTGCTTGTGCAGAAGTCAATGGATTGGTTTATGCAGTGGGAGGCTGTGGGATGGACGGCGACAGTCTATCTAGTGTTGAGGTGTATGACCCCAATAAGAATAAATGGGACCTCATAGAGTCTCTTCGTCGACCTCGATGGGGCTGTTTTGCTTGTGGATTTGAAGGAAAGTTGTATGTCATGGGTGGAAGGTCAAGCTTCACAATCGGAAACTCAAAGTTTGTTGATGTCTACAACACTGAGAGGCACACTTGGTGCGAGATGAAGAAAGGCTGCGTCATGGTCACCTCTCATGCTGTGATAGGGAAGAGGCTCTTCTGTATGGAGTGGAAGAACCAGCGGAAGCTCGCAATTTTTAATCCAGTAGATAATTCGTGGAAGATGGTTCAGGTCCCATTGACAGGGAGCACTAGTATCGGCTTTCAATTTGGAATACTGGATGGGAAACTCTTGCTATTCTCACTGCGGAAAGAGCCAAGTTATCAGACTCTACTGTACGATCCGAGTGCAGCCCCCGGATCTGAATGGCAGACTTCCGAGATCAAGCCTTCGGGTTCATGCTTTTACTGTGTAACAATCAAGGCGTGAGTGCTAGTTTATCTTTATAGTTACTTTAGTTCTTGGATCGGTTTACAGTACTTTTATTCAAAACTCTCTCGTGTGCTGTGATGTTAAATTTGTTGTTGTGTTTCAAAGTGCTTTTGTAGCGCAATTTGGTTTGTGGATACTCTATTAAAACTATTATTACGTTTGGATATGAACTTTTATGACTGGAATACTGTTTACAGTACTCGTACCCAAAAATAACATCATTTGAGATTTTCCTTCTCACTTTTTTTTTCCCCTTCCATTGCAGATTATGTTTGAGGTTTTTTGTTTTGGTTTTGGTTTTTTTGTTTTTGTTTTTAAAATTCTGGTAGAAGTTATGATTTTGGCAGAAGGATATCAGTTTGAAAAAAATCAAATCAAGGGAATATTGAGGAATTGCGACGTATGATTGAAAAAGCAAATTATTATTGCCATTATAAATTTTGAGAAAATAATGTTCTACTAAAACAAAGAAGAAAATTTGGTATTCCTTGATTTTAAATGCTAATTTCAGTTCATTAAAAAAAGTCATTTTTTTAAGGAAAAAATCCTTAAAAAAAAAAAAAAAAAAGGAAATTGCGGTATTTGAAAAGCGGAAAATTATAGCATATCTGATTTAATTTTTTTTTCAAATTCCCGTTTTACCCCTACGGCCTCACCCCATCTTCTCCCGCTCAGATATGCGAACCCGTCGCTGGCGCCGGCGAGTGGCGTCGTCAACTGCGGGCACGACGAGAAACGCAGGGGAACATGATGGCGAGATCTCGAACCAGAATTGCGGCGACATTCAACCACGACCGTGGAAGAGATCGGCGGAAAATGGAGAGGACCATCGCCGGAAAATCCTGCAAAAAACGGTGTAAAATCGAGAGGAAATCGCCACCACAGGTGCTTCGGTCAAGCTGAGGCTCCGACGGGAATGGCGAGGCTCCTTGACGTCGCAACGGCGGGATCGCAACGACGATAAATCGCGATCTCAAATCGCGTACTGTCCCCGCGAGATATCATCGGCAGCGGCGAGACATCCCGGCCGTCTGTCCTCGTCGCTGTCAGCACGGGACCTCAGGCCTCCTCGCGCTGGTTCCTTCGACGGAAGCCGAGTACTTTGTCTTCTCCGGTGAAGCTGGCTTTGGGTTAGGGTGGTTTTAGAGTTTTTAATAAATTTAGGGACTATTATTAATTAACAATATTCTATAATTCTTTAAAAAAAAAGTTAGTAAATAAATTTATTTTCAAATAATATATTTACTATATAATACTATATCTTCTGAGAAATCCGATAATTAATAATAACAAATCCCGTAAATTTAAATATTTACTAGTAAATCTGATATTAGTAAATTCAGTATTTACAAATAAATTCAAGTATTTACTACTAAATACAACATTTTATTTTACTTTTGATTTTTTTTAATTTTTACTATGTAATTCATGTATTTACATTATTGTTAATTTAATTTTTTCAATAAATCCCCATATTTACTTAATAGTGTTTACTAGTAAATCCATATCTTTATTAGTAAATCCACCTAATGTCATGTTTATTTGATAAATTTGATTATTCCAAATATTTACACTGATTTTAAAACATAACATATCTAGTAAATCATAATATTTACAATTTTGTTAATCCAAACCATAGTATATCAAAAGATTTACTAGTATATAATTGAATTTACAGTTTTTTTTTTTCATATTAGATTTACCAGTAAATTTGGTATTTACACATAAATTTTTTACTTACATTGATAATTACATGCAATCAAACTCAATATTTGGTTTTTTTTTTTTTTTTTTCAGTAAATTCTCATGTTTACATTAAGATATTTACTAGTAAATCCATATATTTACTAAACAAGTATGGTATTTACACGTAAATTCTTTGCCTGCATTGACTTTTATACTTTTTTTGTATATTTCGTAAATCTAATGTAAATATCAATAATTTCATCTAAATATTTTAGTTCTCATTAAATAATTTATTTTTAATAATTATTGTATTTCATATTTTTATATATTTTCAAAGTTTATTAAATTACAAAATACACCCCTAATTATTCCAAATTCAACAGACCCTAACCTTAATCTAAAATCCCAAAATCCCTAGTTGTAAATTGCCGCCGCCGCCGCCACCGCCATTGCCACCTTTGCTAATCGATCTCATAAGCCTTAGGTGGAATGAGCGCTAGTTATTGTAGCCGCAGCCGCTGCCAAACTCAGGAACGGTAATTGCAAAGAAGCAAAGACCGGAGCTTCGCATTATAGAGCCCAGAGATCGAGGCTCGCGGAGGTTGAAGTTTCGTGATGGACAATTGTGACCTCGTCTCCACCGCCATTGCCAGATCAAACAAAAGGCTTTGCAATCATCTCAGCCGCCAGAAGTGAGAACTTGTCTCTGCCACCATCGCGATATCAACAATAGGCTTTGCGATCACCTCTGTTACGTTGGTGAAATCGTTATCTCCCCGTAGATGAAGAGGACCTGACGTCGATGACGAAGATGCCGGAGATAAAGAAGACAAGGGTAGTACCGTAAATTCAAAACCTCTCTAAAATATATATGCTATTTTACTCTCATTTTAAACTAACCTGCTATTTTGTTCTAAAGGTCTTTATAAATATGCTATTTACTATGATTTTCAAAAGAGAGAGAGAGAGAGAGAGAGAACTGTAATTGTAAGCGAAACAAAAAAAATTGAAGTGAAAATAATTTTCTTGAATTAATAAGCAAGTAATATCTTGTGTTTTCCGTAGTAGCCTGTACTTCGCACCGACGTCCATAACAAGCAGCCCAAGAAAAGCCCATTACGATCTCAATCAAACACACAACCAGTCGAAATCTCCCAACGGCACCTCCTCCCGCTTGTAAAGTTAAACACCGAGGGGGTTTCATTTCCTTAATTCTCTTTGAATCTCTCATCTTCACCAAACCTCCAACCATGTTCGGCACTCCTTCGTCAACGCCGGCGTTCGGAACACCGTCGTCGACTCCGGCTTTCGGAACTCCTTCGTCGACTCCGGCGTTCGGAACTCCGTCATCAACGCCGGCGTTCGGCGCGTCGGGCTCAACTCCAGCATTCGGAGCGTCGGCTCGATGCCATCCTTCGGTACTCCGTCGTCGACGCCAGCCTTCGGAACTCCGTCGTCCACCCCGGCGTTCGGAACTCAGTCCACCACTCCGGCGTTTGGAACTCCGTCGACGCCTTCTTTTGCCACCGGCGGCTTCGGCTCCTTGCTCTCCACTCCATTTTCTTCGCAGACTCAACAACAACAGCAACCGCCGCAACAGACTTCGTTGTTTCAGCAGCCGCCGGCTTCCGGTGGCTTTGGCTTTCAGTCTTCGCTACCGACGGTGCCGCAGATCTTTCCCTTCCCTAATTCGCAGCTCACTACTCAAATGGCTCCTGTGGCTCCCATCCCTTTCTCTCTTGCCGATCGCGACATTCAAGTTAGTACGATCCTTCATTTTGTTTCGAAACCCTAGGTTTCCTTCATATAATCTTAATTTTCTGTGTTTGATATGCCATTTTGAATTTCCCTATTTTTTGTACTTTGAGTTAGTTATCGAGACTTTGGAAATCCTAGGTTTTGTTCGCTTCTCTTAGGTTTGCTTTGTCATTGGTAATTTCTGTATTTTTGCAGTATGAATTGCTTTCGTTCGAAACTCTAGAGGTTTAGTAGTTCGTTCGGTCCCGATATTCTCTATTTGGCTTGTGATTTCTTGTTCTGTTTCTGTAATCTGAATTAGGCAATCGTTGACGCTTACAAGGACGATCCTGGAAACCCTAAATATGCCTTCAAGGTTCGTTTTTCTAATTTATGTTTCTGTAATCTGAATTAAAGCACATTGATCTCTGCTCGTGTTTGCATTATATACTCTGCAAAATTCGGTTTGATGCATCACTTTGTGTGTTGATTTTTGCAGCATTTGTTGTTCAGCGTTACTGATCCGCAGTTTAGAGTGAAGCCTGTTGGTGTATCAGATGTGAGTTTATTCTTTTCCGTTCCTTTTCATGGTATCTAATGATTTTCCTGTTTTGTTATGAGCATTACTTATCTTTGGTTTCCAACTAATTTCGGAGAATAGTTTGCAATGCTAGATCGTGTGGGCAGAGGCCATGGGGAAGCTTGAGGGTATGGAAAGTACAGACCGAGAACGGTTATGGCCTCAGCTTGTTCATGGTTTTAAGGATCTTTCACAACGCCTAAAGGTATTTTTGTTATTTTGAAAGCATTCTTTTATATTACTTCCTTGTTTGTATTTTCTATGTTGCTCTTGTCATTGATTGGGAATACTAAGCAAGATTAAAAGGTGCTTTTGAAAAACAATAGCATGTTTTGGATATTCATCATGTAACTTGCTGGATTAAATATGATTGTATGTGTAAAGGTGAATATTACTTTAACTCTGTACTGTAATACTGTTTGTTGAAATCTAAAATTTGCACATGCAGTCAATTAGTTCTTTGTGTGTACCGAAAAAGAACTTGATTGATGTACAATTGCCAAAAGTAAGAAATTATTCTGATTGCCTTTTGTAGTCGAATTATTCATTATTCATCTCAATAACTTGCCAAACTTTCAAAACACGTGGCATATTAATATATGAACAATGATTCACGTTAGACATGGTAATGTTTCTGCTAGCTCACGTTGGAATTTCACTTTCTTAGGTCTTTGATGCACCATTTGCAACCATAGGTAGCTATGGCTACAGTAGTAAAAATTAATAACCGTGAATGTATTTGCTGGTTAACATACATGCTTGAGATTGTTCCCTTTACAGGATATACAAAAACTGAAGAATGATGGATTAGTAGACAAATGTTTTAACCAAAATAATAAGCAGAGTTTAATTTTATGCTACTCTTGGAGTTGTGTGCTTTTTCCATTTTTTTAGTTGTGTTGGTAGCCTAGCTGCCTGAGATATTTTCCTTTTGAGGATTTTGCATTCCTTCCTTCTTGTTGTCATTGGCTCTTGGTGACTTTCTTGTTGGACTCTGAAGTTCTGCCTCTGTTGTTTCAGCTCCAAGATGAAGTCATTCTTTCAGATTCTGAGAGATTGAGAATGACTCAAAGCAATGTGAAGATGGTATCTTACACTTTTTCTGATCTGTATGTACTGCTTGTTAATGGGAAAGTATGTCTATCATTTTTAATTTTCTTTTTTTAATAATCTGCAGCTTCAAAGGCATTTTCAAGCAGATACTTTGCCACGTATAGAAAGAATGAGACAGAAAGAGCAAGGTCTTCAAAGGCGCCTTTTAAGGGTGGGACAATTTATGCTCCATGTTTGATATCACTCTTGATTGTTTGTACTGTAAGAGCTTGCTTATGTTGTTTTAATTCATCTTATTTGTCATGTGAAAAGGTAATGAAAATAATGGAGGCATTAGAGGGAAAGGGTTGTCGGCTACCCTTAATGAAAGGAGAAGCTGAACTGGCTGAGAAATTAGCTGCAATCACTAGACAGGTAGGTTTTTTTTTTTGGTCCTTTAACCTTCTGTGACGTGTCATAGCATCTGTTACTGAAAAGTATACGCATTTCAAATTTGCAGTTGAAAGGATCTGGTGCGGAGCTTTCTAGAAGGGTACAAAATTTGCTCACCATTTCCCGTGTTCAAGCGAATTCTATTGTTGGTGGTGGTTCTGTTTATCTTCCTGTATCAACCAAAATACAGGAGCAGAGTCTTGCTGATATGCAAGAGGTAAGATAGTGGGCTTCTTGTGTTTTTGGTGGGTTTTGCTTTGTTATTCAGTTTCTCGCTATAGACAAAAATCATTTTCTGTGTTTGAGTTATGCAGGCGGCTATCCAAAGTATCCTTTTAGGACCTTAGGATTAAAGCTAAGAGTTCTTGGCCTGTTTATTTTATGTATTTTATTAAGTTTGAAAGTGTGAATATTAATGTTGCCTGATTAAGTATGAAAAGAGCTTTTCTGCTGAAATATCTAAAATTTGGGTTATTTGCCATCTGAAATTGTTTGTTTTATTATATTTGCTTGGGAATAAAGAGTGGTGATCAAAGATTTGTTTCGTCGTGGAACCCGCGGATCTTGATAACAAACCATTCTTTTTGGTGGGGCGCAGGTCTTACAACAGCAGACGGAGGCAATTGGAAGACTTGGCAATGTGTTGAAGCGAGATATCAGGGACATGGAGATTATAATGGCTGAAGACACAGAAATGACTGATGATGTAAGCTAAAAAAGACCTACATTCATCATCACCACATCTTTTAAAGACTTCCTTTTTCTGTCTTAAGTGAGAGTATATTAGTTGTTTTTATAGCGGAAATGTTTCTTTCCTGGTTCTAGATCCTTAGCAGTGCAGTGTGCGTGGGTGGGAAGCACTTTCGCTTTTTTTTTTTTTTTTGGTGCTGGAACAATTCTGCTCATGTAGAATTGTTGGAGCACTCCACCGGTGGGTGCGGATTGGCCATGGACTCCGAACGCCTAAGGAGGTGTCTCAGATTAGCTTTTTGTATGCACTTCTGGCCTGACTTTGGATTGACATAATACTAACGTCACTTCAGTGTCTATGGCTCATTATTGATAGTGCTAAATAAGTGATCTTACCGTATAAGTTTCTTTATTTATGTTGAGAGAACTTTTTAATTATTAGCTTGCTTATTAAAAAAGAAGATATTGTTAAAGAACTAGGCTTAGTTAGGCTGCTGTCGTCGCAAGGGGTCGCTGATTGAAAATCAGGGCAATCTTGACACGGTATTCTAAAACTGGCCCATCGCCGAATTATTTGGGCCTACGTAGTTACTGCTGGCTGGGCCTATATTTTGCTATTCTGCCCAGTAGGCCCAAAAAAGTCCATCTAGTGCTAGTTTTGACCCTGCAAAAGCTCGTTTCCATTTTGTGAGGCCAGCCCATCGTTAGTTGCGGCCCAATAAAGGGATATTGTAATGGGCTTTTACGTGCCCAATAAGAGCACACTGGGCCTGCTTGTAGGTTGACTGTAGTGGCCCAATTTGGTGTATCTCGTGCTCATTCCGGCCCAATGAAACTTGCCATGAGGGCAATAAGATCCTAGGTAGGCCCAATTAGTTCATTCTGGAGATGCCAGCCCCTCCTTAGTTGCAGCCCAAAAGGGACCAATGGGCTTCTATTGGGCCCAAAAATTATTGGCCTGCTTATAAACAAGCCAGATAAGGGACACTGTTATGGGCTTATATCGCCCAAAAAGGAACACTGGGCCTGATTCTTATAATTGGGCCCAAAAGGACTGTAATGGGCTCACATCGGCCCAATATGGAACACTGGATTGGACCTAATTGTAATAGACCCTGCAAGGCACTGTAATGGGCTCGCATGGGCCCAATTAAAGCACACTGGGCCTGCTCTAGCAATACTGACATCTATTGGCCCAATTTGGTCCATCTTGTTCTCGTACTGGCCTAATAAGCTCTCTATAGGCCCAATAAGAGCCTACGTTGGCCCAATACTCGCAGTCATGAATTCTTTCATTCCTTTTACGCTGTTAGTCTAAAAACATTTAGTTCAGTTGAAACGGCCATGGTATTTCGTTTTTGTTTTGTTTGGTTTTAGTTTTTTGTTTTTAAATCTTTTCAAATCTTAGATTCTTTCCTTGACAAATTCTTTTCGCAAATGCTTGGAAATCCTTATAATGACTCGTAAGTGCTGTGACTTTATAGCCGACATCTTACAAAGAAAGAGAAAGAACCCAAATAAATTAAACTTTTGTCTTTTTTCCAAAAAGTTTTGTCTTTTCTGAAAATTCAAAAAAATTTACTATTGAAAACTTTAAAAATTTTAACTCAAACTACTCCACCAAACACCCCTTATTTTTAAATTAGAAAAAAAAATCAAACTAGCTAAGTGCTTTGTTTTGTTCGTTTTTGTTGTAAGAACCAGACAGCGGGTTCTTCAAATTATCTGATGTCTAAGAAAATATGTAAGTAACAATTATAGTGATGTGATCTAACTTTCAGCATAAGCTTCTCCCATCATCAGTAGCACGAGAGATGTCCAACCAGTGAAAAGCCGTGCCCCTTTTCCCTTTCCGTTTTTCTGATCATATTGTTCCCACAAAAAGCCAGTTTGGTGATAATTGCGAACCACATTTCTACAGCAATGGACAACGAAATTAAACCTTTGAAAGATAACTGATAGTATTAGACAAGCAAAATATGGGAGAGAACACGTAACCAGTACCTAATCAGATTGCCCCTCAAGTCATCATAGATGGTTCTCGCTATCTTTTTAAATGGCCCCTCCTCTGGAACAAATCGAACGGCAAGTTAGACCGAATTGTGTAATCTATCTTCAATTGTTTCTTATCTGTGAAGCTATACCTTTAGAGTAATGGTCAAGTGCCGACAGAATCATGTAATTCATATTCATCCAAATTGGACCCCTCCAATATGGAGGATCATGCTCTGTATTGCGTTTCATGTATAAGGAGCTGTATACACGATACATTATTAATATCAGCTCAATCAAGAATCTCAAGCAGTTTGTAGAAATTTGCTACAAGAAATACCAGTCTCATACTAACCTTGTTTTGCCGAGAGAGCGGATGCCAAAATCAGTCCATAAGATACTCCTGTTTGATATAAGGTCAAGCTGTTTTCCCAGAATCCATGATTCCTGTGTCATTGACAAATACAAAAAATTGATACTCAAAGCAAGAAAACAAAATGAGGTTGCAACGAAGATGTCTTAAAATCAGTTTATTCGCAAACAGATTAGGCGCAACTTACAGGTGGTATGATCCTTCTCATAAACGGGAAAAGACTCACATATCCAACATGAGGAACCAGTCTCAATTCGGGTTTTTCTAATACTTCACGAACAAGCTCTCGACTTGCATGATTGTTTCCAATCTCTACTTCTTTCCAACTTAAACGAACCTTAGAGAATCAAAACAACTTCAACATAAGCAGATAAATTAGGCAAAGCAATCAAAACAACTTCAACATAAGCAGATAAAATGCGGGCAACGATTTCCTATAAGACAAAAATTTGTCTGCATCTACAAAGGAGCAGAAGATGATAGTATGTAACACTAACAGACTAACAAGATCGAGTTCAGAGCACATCATTTCCTTGTAATTGTAAAATATCTTTAACCAGAGAATAAAGAACACGAATTTTATGTTCTTTTAACAGCTGAAAAGAAATACACTTCTCCAGATCCAATTCAACAGGTCAATAAAATAAGCACTTGGACCTATTAACTACACGGAGCTCATGTTGGTGCTCATTCAAGAAGAAAAGGCTTCCTATTCTTGGATGATAAAATGTAGAAGGCAGTGCATACCTTCTCTGTATGGTAACCGAAATCAAAATATGTTCCGTGTGCATCATCGAAGTGCATCTGTTAAAGTATCAAGCACAAAAGAGATTAGGCAACTGGTCCATGACCGCTCTTGGTAGACAGATGGAAACATCTATAAAACAGGCCTCAATGTGCATAATAATCACGATAGCATTGAAGTACAACAGACCTCCAACATCTAAACCTAATAAAAAAATCAGGCACCAAAAAGAATAGTACTAGAATCAGAAAAGGTTGACCAAGAGAATAATGAATATGAAGAAACCTGATTTAAAAGTTCAAAATCCGAAAGAAGCTTGGCTGTGCTACCATAATCCTGCATCATTTTATTACAAGGTTAATACAGCAACGAGTATTCTAGTATCTCTTGCATATTGTTTTTCATTTCCATACCTCTCCAGACTTAGTATTCTTCCCAAGCAGCTCAGTAATAGAATGCAAGCAATCGGCTGCAAGGAGCATCCAACATCTAAGATCTACGTGACGTTCATCCTCAGTTGGGTGTGACGCACGTGGATAATCATCCAACCCAGAAGAAAGTGTCTGGAGGTGCCAAAATATCAAACAGTTTATTTTCTCTTCATAAAGAAAGCTCCAATAATGCAAATACTAACAAAGGGAACTACTTAAAACAAGAAAAGTCCGCATTGGTACTATGTTGAGATATCACTTATGTCAATAAAGCATCTTAATCACAAGAAGTTACCGGAGGAATTCCAACTAGCCCAACTGGTGAAAATCATATGAAGTATTTGGTGTCTATTTATAATCCAAATACCAAACAAATCTAGAACCCAATTTATAGCCCCAAGTTGAATGATAATACAACATCAGCATCCTTAAGGTAATCAATCTATTGCAAACAATTCTTAAAAAAATTAAGCCCATACCCAATACCTCTAGCACTTTATAGCACATGATCCCAAAAATTATAAGGTCCGTACATAAGACAACAAAGGGAAAACAAAGAAGAACACTATTTATGTAAAGCTGACAATTTAATATCAAGTGTTTCCAGATAGAACCTTTGGATTTAGTTCCCGTGTTGTTGAAGTGTCTCTCCCATGCCAATAGTAGCTACTAATTTCCTTCCCTGTTACAAAGAAAACAGTTCAACTCAATCAAGATTTACACTTTTTCCCCTGAAGGACTCGCAACATGTCATGTGTGTAAAAGAGAGTAAAAGAAATTGTTCTTTATGACGCTACATATATCATGTGTTAACACAGATGTTTCCTTTCGCAAACCAACAAGTACCGAATGTACCCCAAAAACCACCCTTGGAAGATGAACAAAAAAGGCAACGAAATGAAACAACAGGCAGTTAAAAGGATCATATACCTGATTGAGTCGTATTGAACCATTGATACCATGCTTCTAAGCGAACAAAAGCTCGTTCCAGGAATGAGGAGACATCATTACTTTCAGTGGAACTAAGTTTGTTTTTCTTTAAACCACGGACCAGATCTTGAAAAAAAAGTTTTATGCCACATTAGAGATCACCCTTTCAACAAGACAACAAAAGTCGTATATGGAACATAAAGGCAGAGAAAGAGGAAAACAATAAAGATATAACATCTAAATGTGCATCACAATCAAATAGTAGCGGAAAATGTTTAGCAATCTCAAGGAAACTGCAGCACACCTGCAGAGAAGGAAGGAATAATGGATACATGCGCACATTGCTTGATTTCAGTCTACATGAAAATAATTCCCTTTAAATCTACCCGAGGGAAGTTTGCAATTTTGGTGTAAAAATGATAATATCACAAGTAAGCTGGAAAAAAAAGGAGGCAAGTGTGATCACCAAATATATTACTCCAAGCAAACTTTTTCTATTCTATATTATAAAAATCTACCCGATCCAGACAACTAAGCTTTCATAAGGACGAAGTTGCTCTTTGTTTTTCCAGATTCAGATCACGGCCAATAAGAGCATTACTCTCAACAAACTAGTAAGTTCACCAAATTAGAGAAATGAACTAGACTTGTTACCATTTAACATCAGAAATAACGTTGGTGGATTGCCATTTGTTGGATGCTGAGCAACAAATTCCTCAGGGACCTTACTGTATAAATACAAACATATACACACAAAAGAAAGACTTAAAAATTAGTTTATGAACATAATTAAAAACGCCAAATGATGCATGTAGTTGACCAAGTATATCACCTTAGAGCTTCAGCACCTAAAATTTGTTCACGCGGAATCCATCCATCGATGTTCATTAGATCCAACCAGTGTCCAATAATATCCAAGGAAATCCGAATATCCCACCGTCTGCTCAATGTTGGAAAATTTATAAAAGAGCTGTCTAACTAGAAAGTAATAATAAAAGAAGAAGCAATTGAACTCTTATCCAGTATTTTACAAAATAGAGGTGAAGGAACATACTGGATCAGTAGTTGGTGAAAACCTTCATCCCACAAAAATCCCCTAGGAAAGAAAGGTCGACTTGGAACAGCTGTGTAAAGCTCAGCAGGCCAGTATGCAACAAAATTATTACGACTTCCCACCTGCAAGAGAAAATTGCCTGCTGTATGATTTTTCTCAGATGTTCACACCTATGATTTCTGGTCACAGGCACAGAAAAAAATTAAAATCAGAAAAAAAAAAAAAAAAAAAAAACAAGATTTCACGTATATATATATATATATATATAAATAGAGAGAGAGAGAGAGAGAGAGAGAGAGACGTAAAAACGGAAGTATTCATAATAACGTCAGATACAATGAATAGTTTTTTGTGCCACTGTTATTAAGCTGAACTTCCAAGGCCCAAATAAAAGTAACTTATAAATATCAGCTCCGTCTCATTACCAAGGTCCACAAAGATGTTCAATTGTCTAATTCTAAACAAAATTTTCACAAAAACAAAAGAGGCAATAAGTTACTTGGCTAGGAATCAGTAGGTTCTCTTTGGATGGCGACATAATAGTTTCTTTTCTTTAGGTATCTTTCTCCACAAAATCATGGAAAAAAGAAGAAAACAAATTACTTACATTGGAATCTTTTGGAAGTGAAATTTTTGACTGGCCATAGAAGTAGCCAATGCCACCCAACATGTTTGCAATGGCAGCCTTACCAACAACAATAGAGTCCAAATCAAGCTGAAAAGATAACAACTTGATGTCAGAATTCTTCTATTTCAGAGAGCATAGACACATAGGTGCATTGGAATTAAAATTGAGGGAAAACTAACATGAATTTCTCATGACTTCACTAACATATCTCTTTTTGAATTTGGGAATTCGGAACAAAAAATTTTAAAAAAATCTTGGCTGTATGGCAGTTGCAACTCCAGTAATTTACCATTAAAATCACATGCTTCTACAATCTAACATGATGCAATAGTAAACTGCACAGTAAATAGAATACTTTTTAATATACCTTGTTGGCCATATTAAACTTCTTCTCAAACTCTCTGTCAAATTCTCTTTTCTTCTCTTTCAGTTGACTGGTGAGCGAGGTACCTTAAAATTACAGAGTTTAAAGGATTAAACATAGGTTCAACTGAATCAACTTTCTTTTGGGACAAGCTTAGCAGGAAGTCAGTGCCAGCGCACATACTAGACATCTCCATGAGTTACGTAAAAACAAAACAGAAAAGGACACTGCACCTTTATGCACCCACCCGCTACATAAATCTACATGAAAGCTGAGGCCTAGTATATTCATTACTACGAGGGAATATAGAAACACCTGTAAGGCTGCTGATTCGTTCTTCTATTCTGGAATTCTCAGAACCAACCCCCGAGAGAAATGCAATATCTATCTTGAATGGCATCCTGGAAGAAATCTGCACAGAAACAAATTTTTCCCAGAATAGGTTAAACGGAAAAAGTAAAGAAAAGATAAAAAGTTGCCAAGGTTCAATGTAAGTATCACTCATTATCTCCATGACGACATACCTGAAAAACTACAATATTTGGAGACACGTCAGATGTGTCGGGTAGTTCAAGTCGACCAAACTTTCTAGCCTTATAAAAGGAAAAAAAGGAAACAAAGTCAGAGTTGCAAAAATATTTGTATGTATATATATAATAAGTCCAAAGAACTTTATACTAAGTAACAATGTTAAAATACAGAGTCATATTTCCACATACTTGCGTAGCGAGATTTTGCTGCACAAGATCAGATAAGTTGTGAATATGAGGTGTCCTAAAACCAGAATAATGAACTTCCAAATCTTCCTGCGCGATGAAGAACAAAAAGATGGCCACACAGTTTATTTTCTACAACACTCATCAAAATACATCAAGAGAACAGAAAAATAACTAGAATGAATTGTCTAGTGAGGGTCATAAATATCGGAAGTGAAAAGGTTAGGACTAACTTTTACCTGAACAACTCTGCAAAAAACTGATAAATTAGAAGGCTATGGTTTTAGTTAATATATTTGAAACTATTTGATTGCCAAAGGATGAACAGATGGTACTCCACTGGGGAGTTCCTCTAGTTTTGTTGACCAAGAAGGAGAATACTTAAAAGTTCAAGATAGTACACCTTGGTCTCAAAAAGACAAAGATAGTGCTCTTCTGGTAAGATTACCTGTGATTTCAAATATAGCTGCCAACTACCAACATCCCCTCGTGTACCAGATGCGAGCAGAGGATTTCCATGAACGTCCAAGGTATCTCCACTCAAACTTAGAACACTTCCATCTTCATCAGCTAAATAGAAAAAAAGATGTCCAGTATTTCCCCATGGTTCCTCGCTATCAATAGCTCTACAAACAGAGAACAACAAAAGTTACCAAAATAGAATCGCATTAGCAATGTACCACTAATAAAAGCAACCAATTTCGACCAAGTTCAACATATCATGGTTCTGTACAAAATATGCAGAATAGTTCTGAATCTGATTTTCAAAACACAAGCCAGAGAAACTATAAACCCTAACCGGAAAAACTACTGACCTACAGTCCCAACAACTCCCTAAAACCAAGGTTTAAACAAATATACAAAATATAATTAAAAAAAAAAAGGAAAAACAGGAAAAATATACCTCTCGTTTTGCACATCTATCCGAACCGCCCAGTCTCCTCCATAGCCGCTTCCCTCCTGCTTCGACTTCAAGAAACTCGTGGCCAAGGTCATCTTCTGGTCAACAATGACTTGATGTCCAAAATCGCGTCCATTATGGTGAGTCCAACCATATTTGCTCATCTCATCAGAATCTTGGCACACGTGCCTCATCAAAAACCTTCCGTCCTTTACACCAATCCACATCAATCCAGCGATCAAAGAACGAGGAGTCCTAAACAGGCGCCAAATCTAAGTTACCGCCAAAATCGCATCACTCGAAATTCATGAAGATCGATCAAATTATCGCATCAAATCATACAGAAACACGATTCATGAGAAAACCGAGAGCAAATTCTTCCAACGAACTCAACAAACAAGGAAATAGGCGCCAAATCTAAGTTACCGCCAAAATCGCATAACTCGTAATTCATGAAGATCGATCAAAATATTGCATCAAATCATACAGAAACACGATTCATGAGAAAACCGAGAGCAAATTCTTCCGACGAACTCAACAAACAAGGAAATACCTGGCACGAATTCCAAGATAGACGTGAGGGCGATATGTTCCCCAAAACAGGCTCTCCTTGTGATCGCCATGAAACTGCAGAGGATAGAAAAACTCAACCAAAATACAGAAAATAACTCGGGAAAAATGAAATCTAGGTCACGATTCTTACCTGAGGAAGGTCCATGACTTTCGGAGCAGGGAAGGGAGTGACGACCCTAGGTCTTCGAGATTGTTCGGCGGGAGTGATGAGGTGGTAGATGAGAAGAATGATGGCGAAGAAGGCGATTACGCTGATTCCTAGCATGAGTTTTAGATCGACATTGAAGATTCGAATGGAGTCGTGAGTTCTACCACTGTCTCTGCGGGGTCTGGGAGTTGGTTTTGGTTTTCGCGAAGAAGGAGGTCCGTCGCTGCCATCGGCGTCTGCGGAGGAGGACTTGACTCTGCTTCGAGCGCTTGCTCTGCCGCCTCCGGTCATTTCAGACCAGGATTCACGGACGTCGAAATTCGCAGGCGACTCCTAGAAAAGTTTGAGCCTGTCTGAGTGATCAAAATGACACACGTAGCGGGAGCAGAAAAGTTCGGACCAACTCCGGCCCGGTTGATTGAAATTAAGTCCAAACTCAGGCAACTTTCACCGGCCCAGCCCTCTTCAAGGTTTTTCTTCTTAGAAATGATAAAGGGGAAAGTATATAAATTATACAAATTTAGATACCATTACACATATACGATATAAAAAATTAACACTAGATTAACATAATAAAAAATTAAACGTTAACTAAAATTTATATCATGTTAGTTAAGAATGAGAAATTTGTGTCATATTAGTCAATAAATGAAAAAAAAAATTATTTATGTAATTTTCTCTATGGGGTAAATGATTGTGATTTAAGCTTTTATTGGGAAGAAAAAATTCGAAGTTTTTTCAATTTTTGGTAAAATGGTTAATCAATTTTTCAAAATAGCATATTAACAATTGATCATGTAGTATGGATTGATTGATATCACTATATGGGGTTTAATCGGTCTGATTGACCTATTCGATCAATTAACATTTAGAAAAGTTAGATAAATAGATAGTTTTTAGACACTTAAACAAATACTAAAAATTTTTTAGTTAGAAAAATGACATTTAATTAGTTACTGATCATATCTAATCGGTAATTGACTATAGTCAATGAGTGAATACATATTAGCATTGGTTATCATTGGTTATCATTGATTCATTATTTTTTTGAAAAACGATTATTCTCTTAATTTTTTAAAACTTCTTGTGTCGGTTAAATTTATTAAAAAAAAAAAAAAAGTCATTTACCCACACATCCTTTAGTATTTTAATGGACAGGATTTTTTTTTTTTAAATAAACAAAAACTTTAGACTTAAAAAAAAAAGTGTAATAAACATGTCTATTTATCCATTTTTCCTTTCTTCTTTTCTGTTTTAACATAATTATGTAATTATTAAAGTAAGCAAAATGATTTAGACATAATGATGCTTCAATAAAAGTTATGGTAAATAATTTATTTATGAAAATAATTAAAATAAACGATAACATTTTAAAAATTTTGAAGTAAATAGGAAATTTTTAAGGTAAATAAAAAATTTATTGAATTGATTATTTACATTATAAATTATCTATTTATTTCAAATTTTAAAAACTTACTATCTATCTCAATTATTTATTGAAAAGTGTTATTTACTTGTCCTCCATAATTCAATTAAGTTGGAAATTTACTTTAAAAAAAAAATTGCAGTTGGAATTTCTCTAACCAGACGCGTTTGTCATCCAACATTTAGAAATATACCCAGCAAATTCATGACCCGCTTTATTAAGCATCATACAAGAATCTGGTTGACCTTGTGATAGGAAAATAAAAATAATAAACTTGTATACATTCAACAGTAATTTTCAAACTTATTGTAATATTTGTGAGTTGGCTAAAGAGCTCGAGCAACTACTAATATATCTAAGAAATTTAAACCAACATATTCGTTGCATTGGAGGTTGTAGATAAATTTTATAGTCTTTTCACACAACAATCCTCTCTACTGCAGCGAGGATATGGATTATGAGCACTAGGAATCGTTCAAATAAAAAAAAAAATTTTTTCCTGGCCCTTCCAAATTTAAAATGAAAATTTCCTGTTTCTGTCAGGAGGTATTTTTTTTAAGTGAAATTTTTTAAGTTCAAAATTGATGTTGGTTTTTCATTTTCGCATAATCTGCCTCTGAACTAAGAAGCAAGTGCATCCACAACTTACTAAAAGCCTTCAAATTGGCGAATAATTTTCCCAATTCCAATATCTTTGTCATGAATTTAGATAAATTAGCCACATATACTTTCATTTTATACGATCCTCTAGAGAGTGAGAAAGACCAAATTATAAAATCGAAATCAGTTTACTTTTGTAGGCTTAAATGAATCGTTCTTTTTATTTTTTGTTTTTATTTCTAAAACAGATGCATCAAATTATAGAAGTAAGACGATTTATGCACATATAAAAAACTATGGACAAACTTAAAAAAAAAAAAAAAAAAAAGAAAAAAGAGCATCAGAGAGGGCTATTTAAAAACTTGCAGGGTAATTAATTTGGGGGAAATTGCCATTGACTTTGTTGAAGTGTTTTCTGATTTATATAGTTGTGCCAATCAAATTCTGCTAGGTATTTTTATTGTTTGCACAACATGTTACATCATTCATACTAATATACCTAATTTTGCCAGGTGTAATAGCTAAAATGGTTTAAGACGAGATTGATTATTAATACTACCCCTCTTTCCAGGACATTTCTTCTAGGAAATATACAAAGTAAATAGAGGCGAAGACTGAAGAATATTATTCCAAATATATATATATATATATTTATATATTACCTGCGACGTGGTTTGTAAGTTCTAAATATTATTGTTACCGAAGACGATTGAAGAAGAGAAATGCTAGACAGTGACCCGTTTCAACATCGAGCGAATAAGAATCCCCGAGAAAATTCCTTTATTGACTTTAGTTTAAAATTTCGTCATGTAGACTTGAGTAAGATCTAATGAATACATGAACATGAAGTATGAATGTTCAGAGTCAAGTAAGTATTTGAAATTATATAATGCTTTCCATGTGGCTAAATCTCAAGCTATCCATCTTACAACTGTAACTCTGTCCTCATTTTAAGGAATGTCAAGATTGAAATTCGGGGCACAAAACCATTTTCTAAAGCCTTCTCATTCTGTGCAATTTGTTGGATGACTTGACTAGACAATATTATATAGATCTTCTGTCCTATAATTTTAAGATACTTTCGTGTGCTTTTTCTTGGAGACTTCCAATCAATTAAAAAAAAAAAATTTACATTTTGATTACTCGAAGTTCAAGCCCGGCGTACACATATATATAAGTATAACATCACCAATGGCAATAGATACGTACAAAATTAAGCTCCAGTTTGGCTCCCCATTTTGAACCCACTTTGTTCTTAGAGTGTTTTCTCTCACAGTCCTATGATCCAAATTAAGATGTCTAAGTTTGGCTCTTTAGAGACGCCTAGCAGAAAAACCTTTATCTACCCACTAGTGATCGTTCTTCTGTTTACCTTACTAGCCGAAACAAACCCTGTTGGAGCTATACTGTCCAATTCCAAAGGTGGAAACTCTAGTCATGGTTGCACCAAGAAGGAGAGGAACGCCCTTCTTTCATTTAAAGAAGGTCTTAACGATAGTTCAAACTCTCTTTCATCTTGGGTTGGCGAAGATTGCTGCACTAATTGGCTTGGTGTGGTTTGTAGCAACCAAACAGGTCGCGTGACAACACTTGATCTCCACCGCCAGGTCTTCTGTAATCAGGTAGAAGAAGGCAACGAAACGACTTTTTCATGCAAGGAAATGGTGTTAGGTGGTAAGTTAAGTCCCTCTTTACTTGACTTGAAATATTTGACTTACCTGGATCTAAGTGGCAATGATTTCCGTGGAATTCCTGTCCCGAGTTTCATCAGTTCTTTGACGAAGTTGAGATACTTGGACCTCTCAGATTCAAATTTTGCAGGAATGGTTCCTCCTAGTCTTGGCAATCTATCAAAGTTACTCCACCTTGACCTCAAAATTTCCTACTCAAATCCAACTGCTAGTCTTTGGATATCAGACTTGAATTGGCTCCCAAATCTCTCTTCTTTGCAGTATCTCCATCTGGGAGGAGTTAACATCAGCAAGTCAGCAACAAATTGGCTCCAAGCTGTTAACATGCTTCCATCACTATTAGAACTACACCTGCCCTTGTGTAATCTTCACTACATTCCTCAATCTCTTCCATCTATTAACTTTACTTCACTTTCAGTTCTCAATCTTAGTTACAATCATTTCGACTCTCTTGTAATTCCTCAGTGGTGTTTCAACATCACTTCCCTCGTTCAACTCACACTTTCCTCCACCTATGTCGAAGGGCCAATTCCTAAGGTTTCACAAGGATACCTTTGCAATTTGCAAAGTTTAGATCTGTCTGGTAACTTCTATATTAGTGGTGAAATAGAGGACCTCATCAATACTTTTTCGAAATGCAGCAATGTTAGCCTTGAGGTTTTAGACTTGAGTTTTAACAATCTTAGAGGGAGTCTGCCTAATTCTCTAGGATACCTCAAGCACTTGAAGCAGCTTGATCTTTCCGATAACTTGTTTTCGGGTCCAATTCCAGCTTCCATAGGAAATCTGTCAAATCTGGAGCAACTCCACTTCTCAAACAACAATATGAACACCATCGCGAAGAGCATTGGACATCTTTCCAATCTGGGACTCTAGATCTTTTCGGGAATCCCTGGGAAGGAGTCATAACTGAGGTTCATTTTAAGAATCTTAGTAAAGTATTTTGGCTGACCTTATCATCACCGAAGAGCTCTCTCGTTTTTGATATGCCACAAAATTGGATTCCTCCTTTCAATCTATCTACTCTGTCGATCAATGGTTGCAAAGTTGGTCCAGCGTTCCCTGCATGGCTTAGATTTCAAACAAGCCTTACAGATTTAACTCTGTCCAATGTTGCGATTTCAGGCTCATTACCCAGTTGGTTTTGGGAATTGTCTCCACAGATAGAGGATTTAGATCTTTCTCATAACAACTTAAGAGGAGACCTTCCTAGTTCATCATACTTCAGTTCTTTATGGTCCCTTGATTTGAGTTTTAATGAGTACGAAGGTTCAGTTCCACTTTGGAATAACATTACATTTCTCTATTTAAGCAACAACCTATTTTCTGGACCAATACCTTCAGAAATTGGCCACGAAATGCCGAACTTAGAAGTCCTCGATCTATCCTCAAACTTTCTAAATGGTAGCATTCCTCCATCCATAAGTAGACTAAAGAATCTGACATTTCTTTATCTATCAAACAGCCAATTATCTGGAGAAATCCATAACCACTGGGAAGGCTTGGGACAATTGCAGTTAATAGACCTATCCAAGAACAACTTAACTGGTGGAGTTCCCGGTACATTGTGCTCACTACCTTACCTATACTGGTTGCAACTGAGCAACAATAGTCTTTTCGGAGACCTTTCTTTGTCTTTGCAAGACTGCAGGGGAGTTTCCACGCTTGATCTTGGAGGGAATAAATTTTCTGGCCTATACCGAAATGGATTGGTGAAAGACTTGTCTCCGTGGCTGCACTACGCCTAAGAAGCAACTTTCTTTCTGGGAATATTCCTGAAGAATTGTGCCATCTCACTTCTCTCCATGCGTTGGATCTTGCACACAACAATCTCTCCGGGTCAATCCCCACCTGTTTGGGCAAGTTGGAAGGTTTCCAGCATTCGGCCCTTTATATAAAGTTACTACCCTCAGCACACCAATACCCCTCCAGCTATATGGACTTGGTTCTCAAGGGAAGACAAGACGGATATGCAGATCAACTTGTGTTAGTAAACACGATCGATCTTTCGGTTAACAGTCTCTCCGGTGAAATCCCGACAACATTAACAAATCTCTCAAGATTGATCACCTTGAATTTGTCCATGAACCTGTTGACAGGAAGAATACCAGAGAAAATTGGGGACCTCACACGTTTAGAAACTATTGACCTCTCTTGGAACCATCTCGAAGGTCCCATTCCCGAAAGCATGTCTTCTCTAACTTTCTTGAGTAATTTAAACTTCTCGTACAACAACTTGTCTGGACCAATTCCATTTAGTAATCAGTTGAACTCGATATATGATTATGATCCATCCATTTATGAGGGCAATTTAGGCCTTTGCGGGCCTCCGCTGCCAAATGTATGCTCAGCCTCAGGGCATGCTGATGGCATTGACAAAAGTAAAGAAGGAATCAGTGAGAGGACGAAGATGGACATGACAAGTTATGGTTCTACGTGAGCGTGGGATTGGGATTCATCCGGGATTTTGGGCTGTTTGTGGCAGTTTGGTGATAAAAGAGTCTTGGAGACATTCCTATTTTAGGTTCATCGACAACGTAAAAGAGAAGCTGCTTTTAATCATTGCCTTGAATATAGCTCGTTTGCAGAGAAAGATGGAGATGGGAAGACGCCAAGGTAATTATAGTCGTATATCAATACACATTTTGATATTTTTTTAATTTTTTGTTGCCAATTTTGATTTTTTTTTTTTAATTTTTAATTTTTGTCTTCCGGTGCAGTGAACGTGGTTGGTTCATGAACCCGTGATACTTTGGAAAGGGAGAAGGTTGCTGAATAAAGAAGAGAATTGTTGAATCTTTACATTTTAAGTTGTACTCATCTATGCTTTTCACCCATGCATTTGTGGTGTTACTCTCGACATTGTAATCCTGAACTTATTATCATTCTACTCGGTTATCATGTTTTAAATTTACCGGGTTTGCTCTAAAAAGAAAAAAGAAAGGCCTCAACTTCTGCTATTTACTTTTTTCTTCCATAATCCAATTACAGTTGGATTTTCTCCAACCAGATACGTTTGTCATCCCACACCTGAGCCGCTTTATTGGCATCATACAAGAATGTGGTTGACTTTGGGATAGGAAAATAAAGATAATAAACCATGTACATTCAACAGTAATTTTCCAAACTCATTATGATATTTGTGAGTAGGCTTAAGAGCTTGAGCAATTACAAATATAACGATTGGAAATTTAAACCAAAATCTTCGGTTTAAAAGAACCACAAGTATAACGATTGGAAATTATGAATTAATATAATAGCCTTATTCTCATGCCCTTTTTTCGTTTATGGTTCCATATTCTGGTATGTTAGGCGTAAAAGAACCACAACAATCCTTTTTAAAATTGGTGATTAAACTCTACTGCAGTGAGGACATGGGCACTAGGAATCTTTCAGATATAAATTCTTTTTTTTTTTTTTTTTACCGCCCTTCTAAATTTAAATTGATTTTCTCTTGTTTATGTTCGGGAGATAAATAAGATTTTTAAAATTCAAACTTGATGTTGGTGTTCCATTTTCGAGCATAATCTGCCTCTGAACTCAGAAGCAAGTGCATCCATAACTGAAAGCCTTCAAATTGACGAATAATTTTCCCAATTCCAATCTCATTGTGTTTTGAATGAAGATAAATTAGCCACATATACATTCATTTTATACAATCCTCGTAGGCTTAAATGCATTGGTCTTTTTATTTATAATTTTGTTTCTAAAACAGATGAATTGAATTATAGAAGTAAAACGTTTTATGCACATATTAAAAAATTTGGACAAACTAAGGGGAAAAAAAAACAAAAAAAAAAAACAAAAAAACAAAAACAAAATGAGCATCAGAGAGTGCTACTTAAAAAATTGCATGGCAATTTGGGGGAAATTGTCATTGACTTTGTTGGAGTGTTTTCTTACTTATATTGTTATGCCAATCAAATTCTGCAAGGTGGGTTTATACGTGCACAACATGTTACATCATTCATACGAATCATACCAAATTATGCCATGTGTAATGTTAGACGAGATTGATTATTAATACTACCCCTCTTTCCGGGACATTTCTTCTAGGACATGTATATAAGGTAAATAAAGGTGAAGACTGAAGAAGATTATTCCAAATATATATAATATATGTAATTATATATTACTAGCTAGCTAGGGACTCGCGATGTGGTTTGCAAGTTCCAAATATTGTTACCTAAGATTATTGAAGACGACAAATGCCAGATAGTGACCCGTTTTGACATCTGGGGAATAAGAATCCCCGAGAAAATTCCAAAAGTGACTTCAGTTTAAAATTTTGGTCATGTAGACTTGAGTAAGATCTGATGAAGTATGAATTATTCAGAGTCAAGTAAGTAATTTAAAATTAAGTAGTGCCTTCCATGTACCTAAATCTCAAGTTAATTATTCATCCTACAAATGTAAACCTGTCCTCATTTTCAGGAATGTCAAGATTGAAATTCGTGGCACAAAACCATTTTTCTAAAGCCTTCTCATTCTGTGCAATTTGGTGGATGACTTGTCCAGACAATATTATATAGATTTTCTGTGCAAGAATTTTATGTTACTTACGTGTGCTTTTTCTTGGAGACTTCCAATCAATTAAGCGAAAAAAATTAAATTTTGATTACTTGAAGTTCATGCCCCGCGTACACATATTAGTATAACATCACCAATGGCAATAGAAATGCATGAAATTAAGCTTCAGTTTGGCTCCTCATTTTGAACCCACTTTGTTCTAGAGTGTTTTCTCTCACAGTCCTATGATCCAAATTAAGATGTCTAAGTTCGGCCCTTTAGAGATGCCTAGCAGAAAAACCTTTGCCTACCCACCGTTGATCGTTCTTCTCTGCTCATCTTATTAGCTCAAACAAACCTTGTTGGAGCTATATTGTCCAATTCCAAAGGTGGAAACTCTAGTCTTGGTTGCACCAAGAAGGAGAGGAACGCCCTTCTTTCATTTAAAGAAGGTCTTAACTGTAAGACCCGAAATTTTGTAGACTTGTAATCTCCTTGTTCATAAGGAATTAGAGTCTAATTCATGTAATTATGATGTGTTATATGAAAAATTATGAATAATAATGAGAAATTCATAATTTTATCTAAACGATGTTCGAGTCCTCATTTAATGATTTTGAGACTCAATTAATGTTTTACGAGCCAAGAACGAAGCTTTTAAAGGAAAAATGAATGAAAAAGGATGAAATTTGACAAAAGTCAAAGGTTTGACCAAAAGTCAAAGGGTTGACCAAAAAGTCAAAGTTTGACCGGGACGGGTCACAACGTCG
>CM046385.1:1406110-1557110 GCA_025413485.1 Ficus microcarpa | reverse complement strand
TTTAAGTTTTTCTCCTTTTTTTTTTTTTTTTAATTTTATCAAATGATCAAGTTATTATTTTCATTTTCATATCACAATTATGGTTATCTTATATTATCAATATATATTACATAACAAATTATCGATTTTCAATAAGAAATTAAACATCATTTACGAGGCCACTGATACAGACCTTATAATGTACAAACCATTGGCTTTTCTTTTAATTTTATTCTAATTTGTAGCCTTTTCGACCTCTATTCTATGCAGTCCCACTGCTTTGTTTAATTTTTTATATGCACATAAATACAATATCATAATATATATATATATATTGTATGTCATATAATCATTGGTTAGCCCAAGCGGAGCTAGATCAAGTAATTATTGGAAAAGGAAACCAAGTAAAGGAATCAGACATAACTCTGCTTCCCTACTTACAGGCCATTGTCAAAGAACTAAAACCGATGCAAAGCTCTCCGATTATATTGTCCCTATGGGTGCACAAGTGCTAGTGAATGTATGGGCCATTTCTAGAGACCCGACAAAAGTTCTTGCCAGGGAAGTTTTTGAGCTCACTCCATTTGGTAGCGGGCGAAGAACGTGTCCTGGCTTGCCTCTGGCGATTCGGATGCTACATTTGATGTTGGGTTCTTTGTTTCATTCCTTTGAGTGGAAATTGGAAGACGGAGTTTCACCAGAGACTTTAAACATGGAAGACAGGCTTGGCATCACGTTACAGATGGCTCAGCCTTTGCGAGCTATCCCTAGGTCAAAATATGCATGATAATATGATATATGTATTAGTATCTCAGGCAGAACGATAAGACGAGTGTATGTTTTGTCATAAAGTCATCATATCTTGAATGTGCACTACCTAAAATGTTAGGGTCATGATTTTACCCAAATTGTGTCTAGATAAAACGATCAATTATAACATAATGAGAATGATCGATCCCATGAGAAGGTGAGAAAGACATAAACAAAACAGATTATTAGAATTAAACATTTTAAAGAAAGAAGCAATATAAAATAAAAAGAGTAAATATTTTTTGATTTTTGAAACAACTAAAGAAATAAATAACTAAAATAAAGAAAGAGATTGAGAAACTTTGAAAGCCTTTATTTAACACCAAAATTCTAATCTTATAACTCAATCACAAGTTTCACGTCCCAAACCTGTAATTGGAAAATATGATTTTGAAGCACAAATATTAATAAAAAAAAAGCATTTGATTTAATTAATCTCCTTACATTAAAACAAGCACAATTATTCTTCTAAATTATCTTAAAGCAACAAAATAGAACCAACAGAAGGTAATAAAGGATATTATTATAAAAGTAATTAAAAGAAACCATTTCTCACCAATGATTGTGTGCACATAATATGATAATTAAAACCACCATCATTATGTAAATAAAAATCATAAACATTAAATAAAAGAGATGGAAGAAATCAGAAATAAGCGTTAAGAATAAAAGATATTAGGAATTAAAGTGATGACAGGTTGCAAACAAAAATTCCTCTAACTTAGCTTTTCATTAGCAATGTCTCACTATAAAAAGATGTGTCACTCATCTCACATTAATAAGAAAACTAAGGAAACAAAAATTGAAAATAAACTAAAATTTAATTAATACCGAAATCTTATAATTCTTGACTAGCTAATACAAAAGACAAAGCCCTCTATTTATAAAGTTTTATAGGCTCAACCAAGCAGGAAAATAAAGTAAAATGAGAAACTAAAGATTACAAATAAAAATTAAATAGATCCTAAGAGAAAAAGAAACTAAACCAAATTTACCAATTGAGGTAGAAATCCAGCTCTCATTGATATCAAATTACCGTGATTGGAGCACAAAGAGGGATCTGCTGACGAAGAAATAAAGAAAATTGCAGCACAGATTGCCACGTGACACAATATGATTGGGCGTAAGAAGAAAGTGGCCAACAACTGGGGCTCGTTGCAGGAAGAAGAGAGCACTGATTGGTTGCACGACTGACTCGCTGACGCAAGCGGGGCCCACTGGTGCTGACGGAGCTTGAGCGCGCGTGTGTGAAGCTGGGGACATGCACGATCGGACGGCTGGGGGCACATGCTTGGAATGCACGTGCCTTGGGCCGCTTGGTGTTCACTGGAGGAGCTTGAGGTGTTGGGGCCCACTGTCTGACTTGAGTTGCTCTAAACGCTCGGCGTGCTTTGATTGGTGGAAAAGAGCTGCGGCTTGGGCTCTGGCTTGGCTTCGGCTGGTGGCTGAATTGGGTGGCTTCCATGAAGCAATTGCATGGCTCTCTATGTATGATATTTATATTTATTTAAAATTTATAAACATTATACTAAAGGGAGGAAGATTTTACTGTTTTTTTACAGTAAATTGACGATTTTACCCCCCTCTTCCTTCAGCCGGTTGGCTTGCCCACAGCAAATGGACGGTTTTGCTTTCATGTTACTGTGAAGACGCTTTTGCCATTCAGAGAAAAAGAGAGATACAGATATATATATATATATATATATATAGACACCTCTGATTAGACATATGCATGCCATATTCTTAGTAAAAAAGGATGGCCCTCTCTTTAAAACCACCCCACCATCATCTCCTCCTTTCTTTATATATACATACATATATATGTATGTATATATACTACACCACTAATTCCCTTCTCTTCTCTTCCCTTCACTGTCTTCCGGCTTTCCAATCTCACTCTCCTCCATTTTCTTTTTTGATCCCTTTTGTTGCCTTTTGCATTTATTACTGGTTTCCAATTACCTCCTCTTCTCTCGAAAAACCCCCCTTCTAAACATTTTTGTTTTTTTGTTTTGTTTTGTAAAACTTTTTTTTTTTGAATTTAATATAATCATTTTTTTTTTCTATGGGGTATGAAAATAACATCTAATTTTGTGATTTATTTGGATGACACATAAATTTTTGTCTTAAATTCAATATAATACATGAACAAATAAATAGTTATTTTTATTTAATTATGCATTGATAAGCTATAAAGAGAGATAATATGTTACGTGATTAGGAACTTTGATGAAAATGCAATCCAAATAATGTCTGAACCAGTCATAGTAGCATTTTCGGTAATGGTGACCAAACAATAGATGGGTAAGTATATGTACAACAATTAAAAAAAATTTCCATTCTTTTAAGTAAAAAAAATTAAAATTTTATATCATTAATCATTAACTATTATAATTATACATATACAAGTGAACTTTATGTTGCAAGCACCACTGGTACTTCATATTATCTTGATCCAGACATTGCTGAAACCAAAAAAATAAAAAAAACTAATATAAATTTTCACTCATAAATTATCATAATTATTTATATTTATTAATTTAAAAAAAAGACTAATTTCATTTAATATATTAATTTTCTATAGGTTCAGTTATTCTATTCAAAAAATCAAGTTTATTGCTAGATCAACAAAACAACCATTATCATTAGAAGACCAAAAGACTGCCAATTGAACAACAATTGCGGAACTTCAAGCTTTAAATCCATACCAAAATCAGGTGAATATTAAAATATTATGTATAAAATAGAAAAAATAATTTAGTAAACATTATTAATATTATTTGATGGAACAGGAGACGAAATTCACTGTTAAAGCGACTATTACTGAACTTGATATTCGCCAATATTGGTTCTACAATACATGTTCAAGATGTTACAGACAAATAAAACAATCAAGGACATTATGGTGGTGTGATAGTCATTGACATTTGAACACAATGCCAATCGCTTGATAATATACTTGATCTCTATCATAAAAAAAAAAATACATATATCGATATCAAAGTAATTAAAAATTAAATAAATATTAAATTATTTTCAATAGGTATAAAATTAATGCACAAATTGAAAACGGCATCAGAGGGATGAACATCATCATGTTTGGAAAAGCCGTCCAATCATTAATCTTATAACTCAATCACAAGTTTCACGTCCCAAACCTGTAATTGGAAAATATAATTTTGAAGCACAAATATTAATAAAAAAAGTATTTGATTTAATTAATCTCCTTACATTAAAACAAGCACAATTATTCTTATAAATTATCTTAAAGCAACAAAATAGAACCGGCAGAAGGTAATAAAGGATATTCTAATAAAAGTAATTAAAAGAAACCATTTCTCACCAGTGATTGTGTGCACAGAATATGATAATTAAAACCACTATCACTATCGAAATAAAAATCATAAACATTAAATAGAAGAGATGGAAGAAATCAAAAATATGCGTTAAGAATAAAAGATATTAGGAATTAACATGACAAAAGGTGCAAACAAAAATCCCTCTAACTTAGCCTTTCATTAGCAGTGTCTCACTTATAAAAAGGTGTGTTACTCATCTCACATTAATAAGAAAATTAAGGAAACAAAAATTGAAAATAAACTAAAATTTAATTAATATTGGAATCTCACAATTCTTGAATAGCTTGAATAGCTAATACAAGAGACAAAGCCCTCTATTAGTAGAGTTTCAAGCTGGAAAACAAAGTGTAACGAGAAACGAAAGATTACAAATAAAAGTAAAATAGATCCAAAGAGAAAAAGAAACTAAACCAAATTTACCAATTGACGTAGAAAGCCGGCTCTCATTGATATCAAATTACCTTGATTGGAGCAAAAAGAGGGATCTGCTGACGAAGAAATAAGGAAAATTGCAGCACACATTGCCACGTGACACAATATGATTGGGCGTAAGAAGAAAGTGGCCAACAACTGGGGCTCGTTGCAGGAAGAAGAGAGCACTGATTGGTTGCACGACTGACTCGCTGACGCAAGCGGGGCCCACTGGTGCTGACGGAGCTTGAGCGCGCGTGTGTGAAGCTGGGGACATGCACGATCGGACGGCTGGGGACACATGCTTGGAATGCACGTGCCTTGGGCCGCTTGGTGTTCACTGGAGGAGCTTGAGGTGTTGGGGCCCACTGTCTGACTTGAGTTGCTCTACACGCTCGGCGTGCTTTGATTGGTGGAAAAGAGCTGCGGCTTGGGCTCCGGCTTGGCTTCGGCTGGTGGCTGAATTGGGTGGCTTCCATGAAGCAATTGCATGGCTCTCTATGTATGATATTTATATTTATTTAAAATTTATAAACATTATACTAAAGGGAGGAAGATTTTACTGTTTTTTTATACTAAATTGACGATTTTACCCCCCTCTTACTTCAGCCGGTTGGCTTGCCCACAGCAAATGGACCGTTTTGCTTTCATGTTACTGTGAAGACGCTTTTGCCATTCAGAGAAAAAGAGCGATACAGATATATATATATATATATATATAGACACCTCTGATTAGACATATGCATGCCATATTCTTAGTAAAAAAGGATGCCCTCTCTTTAAAACCACCCCACTATCATCTCCTCCTTTCTTTATATATACATACATATGTATGTATATATACTACACCACTAATTCCCTTCTCTTCTCTTCCCTTCACTGTCTTCCGGCTTTCCAATCTCACTCTCCTCCATTTTCTTTTTTGATCCCTTTTGTTGCCTTTTGCATTTATTACGGGTTTCCAATTACCTCCTCTTCTCTCGAAAAACCCCCCTTCTAAACATTTTTGTTTTTTTGTTTTGTTTTGTAAAACTTTTTTTTTTGAATTTAATATAATCTTTTTTTTTTTCTATGGGGTATGAAAATAACATCTAATTTTGTGATTTATTTGGATGACACATAAATTTTTGTCTTAAATTCAATATAATACATGAACAAATAAATAGTTATTTTTATTTAATTATGCATTGATAAGCTATAAAGAGAGATAATATGTTACGTGATTAGAAACTTTGATGAAAATGCAATCCAAACAATGTCTGAATCAGTCATAGTAGCATTTTCGGTAATGGTGACCAAACAATAGATGGGTAAGTATATGTACAACAATTAAAAAAATTTCCATTCTTTTAAGTAAAAAAAATTAAAATTTTATATCATTAATCAGTAACTATTATAATTATACATATACAAGTGAACTTTATGTTGCAAGCACCACTGGTACTTCATATTATCTTGATCCAGACATTGCTGAAACCAAAAAAATAAAAAAAACTAATATAAATTTTCACTCATAAATTATCATAATTATTTATATTTATTAATTTAAAAAAAAGACTAACTTCATTTAATATATTAATTTTCTATAGGTTCAATCATTCTATTCAAAAAATCAATTTTATTGCTAGATCAACAAAACAACCATTATCATTAGAAGAACAAAGGACTGCCAATTGAACAAAAATTACGGAACTTCAAGCTTTAAATCTATACCAAAATCAGGTGAATATTAAAATATTATGTATAAAATAGAAAAAATAATTTAGTAAACATTATTAATATTATTTTATGGAACAGGAGACGAAATTCACTGTTAAAGCGACTATTACCGAACTTGATATTCGTCAAGATTGGTTCTACAATACATGTTCAAGATGTTACAGACAAATAAAACAATCAGGGACATTATGGTGGTGTGATAGTCATTGACATTTGAACAAAATGCCAATCACTTGATAATATACTAGATCTCTATCATAAAAAAAAATACATATATCGATATCAAAGTAATTAAAAATTAAATAAATATTAAAATTTTTTCAACAGGTATAAAATTAATGCACGAATTGAAAACGGCACCAGAGGGATGAACATCATCATATTTCGAAAAGCCGTCCAATCATTAATCTTATAATTCAATCACAAGTTTCACGTCCCAAACCTGTAATTGGAAAATATGATTTTGAAGCACAAATATTAATAAAAAAAGTATTTGATTTAATTAATCTCCTTACATTAAAACAAGCACAATTATTCTTATAAATTATCTTAAAGCAACAAAATAGAACCGGCAGAAGGTAATAAAGGATATTCTAATAAAAGTAATTAAAAGAAACCATTTCTCACCAGTGATTGTGTGCATAGAATATGATAATTAAAACCACTATCATTATGGAAATAAAAATCATAAATAGAAGAGATGGAAGAAATCAGAAATATGCGTTAAGAATAAAAGATATTAGGAATTAACATGACAAAAGGTGCAAACAAAAATCCTTCTAACTTAGCCTTTCATTAGCAGTGTCTCATTTATAAAAAGGTGTGTTACTCATCTCATATTAATAAGAAAATTAAGGAAACAAAAATTGAAAATAAACTAAAATTTAATTAATATTGGAATCTCACAATTCTTGAATAGCTTGAATAGCTAATACAAGAGACAAAGCCCTCTATTAATAGAGTTTTAGAGGCTCAAATCAAGCTGGAAAACAAAGTGTAACGAGAAACGAAAGATTACAAATAAAAGTAAAATAGATCAAAGAGAAAAAGAAACTAAACCAAATTTACCAATTGACGTAGAAAGCCGGCTCTCATTGATATCAAATTACCTTGATTGGAGCACAAAGAGGGATCTGCTGACGAAGAAATAAGGAAAATTGCAGCACAGATTGCCACGTGACACAATATTATTGGGCGTAAGAAGAAAGTGGCCAACAACGGGGGCTCGTTGCAGGAAGAAGAGAGCACTGATTGGTTGCACGACTGACTCGCTGACGCAAGCGGGGCCCACGGGTGCTGACGGAGCTTGAGCGCGCGTGTGTGAAGCTGGGGACATGCACGATCGGACGGCTGAGGGCACATGCTTGGAATGCACTTGCCTTGGGCCGCTTGGTGTTCACTGGAGGAGCTTGAGGTGTTGGGGCCCACTGTCTGACTTGAGTTGCTCTAAACGCTCGGCGTGCTTTGATTGGTGGAAAAGAGCTGCGGCTTGGGCTCCGGCTTGGCTTCGGCTGGTGGCTGAATTGGGTGGCTTCCGTGAAGCAATTGCATGGCTCTTATGCATGATATTTACATTTATTTAAAATTTATAAACATTATACTAAAGGGCGGAAGATTTTACTGTTTTTTACAGTAAATTGACGATTTTACCCCCTCTTACTTCAGCCGGTTGGCTTGCCCACAGCAAATGGACGGTTTTGCTTTCATGTTACTGTGAAGGCGCTTTTGCCGTTCAGAGAAAAAGAGAGATACAGATTGATATATATATATAGACACCTCTGATTAGATAAATACATGCCATATTCTTAGTAAAAAAGGATGGCCCTCTCTTTAAAACCACCCCACTATCATCTCCTCCTTTCTTTATATATACATATATATATATATATATATGTATGTATATATACTACACCACTAATTCCCTTCTCTTCTCTTCCCTTCACTGTCTTCCGGCTTTCCAATCTCACTCTCCTCCATTTTCTTTTTTGATCCCTTTTGTTGCCTTTTGCATTTATTACTGGTTTCCAATTACCTCCTCTTCTCTCGAAAAACCCCCCTTCTAAACATTTTTGTTTTTTTGTTTTGTTTTGTAAAACTTTTTTTTTGAATTTAATATAATCATTTTTTTTTCTATGGGGTATGAAAATAACATCTAATTTTGTGATTTATTTGGATGACACATAAATTTTTGTCTTAAATTCAATATAATACATGAACAAATAAATAGTTATTTTTATTTAATTATGCATTGATAAGCCATAAAGAGAGATAATATGTTACGTGATTGGGAACTTTGATGAAAATGCAATCCAAACAATGTCTGAGTCATAGTAGCATTTTCGGTAATGGTGACCAAACAATAGATGAGTAAGTATATGTACAACAATTAAAAAAACATTTCCATTCTTTTAAGTAAAAAAAATTAAAATTTTATATCATTAATCATTAATCATTATAATTATATATATATAAGTGAATTTTATGTTGCAAGAACCACTGGTACTTCATATTATCTTGATCCAGATATTGCTGAAACCAAAAAAATAAAAAAAAAACTAATATAAATTTTCACTCATAAATTATCATAATTATTTATATTTATTAATTTAAAAAAAAGACTAACTTCATTTAATATATTAATTTTCTATAGGTTCAGTCATTCTATTCAAAAAATCAATTTTATTGCTAGATCAACAAAACAACCATTATCATTAGAAGAACAAAGGACTGCCAATTGAACAACAATCGCGGAACTTTAAGCTTTAAATCCATACCAAAATCATGGGAATATTAAAATATTATGTATAAAATAGAAAAAATAATTTAGTAAACATTATTAATATTATTTTATGGAATAGGAGACGAAATTTACTGTTAAAGCGACTATTACCGAACTTGATATTCGTCAAGATTGGTTCTACAATACATGTTCAAGATGTTACAGACAAATAAAACAATCAGGGACATTATGGTGGTGTGATAGTCATTGACATTTGAACACAATGCCAATCACTTGATAATATACTTTATCTCTATCATAAAAAAAATTACATATATCGATATCAAAGTAATTAAAAATTAAATAAATATTAAAATTTTTTCAACAGGTATAAAATTAATGCACGAATTAAAAACGGCACCAGAGGGATGAACATCGTCATGTTTGGAAAAACCGTCCAATTATTAATAAATAAACCCTGGCTCCATACTGATGATCCAAGAAGGATATACCGATCTAACCCTTATCCCTCGTATCTTGAATCAACTGAAAGGCATATCAAAAATATTTGTCATCCAATTTCATTTCCAAGGTGCTTTCATTGATGCAGTCATTGTAAGGATATTTGATGATGATGTGCAACCAATGTTATTGTCTGCACCAACAATTAAGCCAGCTGAAGAAATTCCACCATTATCAATCTCCATTGATCTACAGAGACACCTCAGTTAGGAGGCAAAAAAAAACAATTTACCTTTACCGAACCTATCATTGAAGAAGTAGAATCAAGGTATATTATTATTTATATTTTAATTTCAATTTTTTTTGATTTTTTGATTTAACATACAAATTTATATATTATTAATTATTATATAATTTTATATATTGTTATTTTAGTCCTCAACATCAACCTCTTCCATCGCATCTTCAAATTGTATCTCCAAGTGCTTCCATCAAAAAAATGAAAAGAGACCAAGTAATGTTATTTTTTGTGTATAACTACATATATTAAATTAATAAATTTAATTTCAATTGATATATCAATTATAAATATCATTTTACTAACATATAGAAATATTTTTATTATGACAGATCGGATGAGAAAATGAAGAATGTTAAATATGAATGACACCAGCTCATTCTAGGAATAAAAATTTCATACTTCAAGACTTTTTATATGTATAAATATAAATAGATATCCATACTAATATATATAATTTAGACATCTTTATGTAAATTTGAATATACCAAAAAAAACAAACTAAATTCTCAAAGTTATTGTAAGTATATTATCTTCCTTAATCAACTACATTTAAAATGTATATTATTTATTTTTATACTTTGTTTTAAAATTTTTTCTCCTACTACCGTACGACGTACGGGTATTAGATTAGTTTAAACTAAAACTACACATTTTCCAATTAAAATGTTTTCAATAAAAATCAAGAAAATGTATAATTAAAGCTCAAATATTTATCAAATAATCAACGAATAAATATCAAAGAAAGTGCACTTTCGTGTACTAATTAGGTCACTTGATAGAATAGAATTGAAGGCTAAGAACGGTAAAGTAATGGGATGTAGTTTTACGGTTTCTTTTATTTTTCATTTATTATTATTATTATTATTTTTTTTATGAAAAGTGAGATGGTAAATGGCAAGAGGAGAAGTAAGAAAGTGATAAATAAAGTGATCAAATAAGTGATCCAAATATTATTTCTCTATGCACTTATGTTTTTATGGGTCTTTGCCCTCATCGTAGTCATTTATAGGAACGCGGTTCAATAATAGAATACAAAACTTCTACAAGTAATTCTAATTTTATTATGCTTTTGTACTAAGAAGAAAGATCAGGGCGTTGAGTGCGTCATTTACTTGAGCAATTCAATGACTTGGTATACCATAGTTACTATATTTCGTTTAATCAATAATTGGTATTTGGTGATTTGTCTATACGCTCTATAATTGTCATTATTCTTTTGAAAGGTCTTATGTTTTATTTTATTTAATCATCTTTCTCTCATAATGTAATTTTTCTTAAATATTTTGTTGTGGCTGTAATAAAGATTCCACCTAAATGTTTTAAGCTGGATGCCCTCCAAGCCCTATACAATCTCTCAAGCGCCCCCTCCAATATCCCGAATCTCCTTTCATCTGGCAGCATCAGTAGTCTTCAATCCCTTGCAGCCTCTGGTGACCACACACGGACAGAAAAATGTTTGGCAGTCTTTCTAAACTTGGCTTCAAGTCAATTGGGAAAAGATGAAATGATGTCATCGCCAGGTCTTATCAGTGTGCTGGCGACTATCTTGGATGCTGGTGAACCCATAGAGCAGGAACAAGCTGTTTCATGTCTCTTGCTTTTATGCAACGGGAGTGATAAATGCAGTCAAATGGTCTTACAAGAAGGCGTGATACCTGGACTGGTGTCGATTTCGGTGAATGGGACCTCAAGAGGAAAAGAGAAGGCTCTGAAACTTCTGATGCTTTTCCGTGAGCAGCGGCAGCGAGACCCACCCTCCCCGGAGGTCCAAATGCATTCTGAAAGTAATGAGGTGTCTGTGCCCGCTCCCGCTGCCACTCCCCCTCCCGAATCTAAACCTCTATGTAAATCTGTATCAAGAAGAAAGATGAGCAAAGCTTTCAGCCTTTTCTGGAAGAGCAAGAGCCATTCGGTTTCCCAATGTTAAGCTTCATGGTTCTCTGTAAAGTTTAGTTGTATCAACTTTTTCTTTCGTTTGTCCTCCTCTTATGGTCATTATTATTATTTGGTGCTTTGAAAGAGAAGAATGTACAGGCCCCTGTAATTTCTGAGTTTTTGTTTCTTTGCCTTGACTCTCTCATTTCAGCTAGGAATACGTGTATTTTGAATATCATAATTTAAGTGTTAGATTACATAAATATATATTTTGGTTTCTCGTTACTTGAGCCTTGGATTCACTCTCTTGGGGAAGAGAAATATGAAAATTTGTAAAACAGGACTTTATTTGATTTTCTCTTACTCTATTTGATAATGTGGATGTTGTGGTGTTCATTTTTCTTCATACTGCAAAAGTGTTTTCGAAACGTAGTAGACATATTTTAGGATACTTGGCATTGATATTTCCCAAACTTCTTTCTCTTTGATAAATTGTTTCTTGAATTTCACATTTAACAATTTCTACCGAACTTATTAAATTGTTCCAATATGTCTCATTTTGTTAACTTTCCATTAAGTTGAAAATTTTAAATTTGGAAGATTTAAATTATGGTGGTTGTATTAGATTTGAATATTTTGAGTCGGAAATGGGGTTTTTTTGTCTTTACATTAGACATGTGTGTGCTATTTGTCATCAATTTAACAAGAAGTCAAGTCAAACTCAAATGGAATACATTGTTACAATTTATGAGTTTTAGGTGATAAATTTCAAAATTAGAAAGTTTAGAGGGTAAGTTATCAAAAGATAACAAGTTTGGGAGCAATAGTTTTAGGGGGTGTTTGGTGAATGAAGTTTAGTTAAAGATTTTTAAATTTCAATAGTAATTTTTCAAAAAAAACAAAAAATTTTTTTCAGAAAAGGATAAAAATCATGATGAAAAAAGTACAATTTAATTTAAACTAAACTTCTTTCCAAACATGTCCTTAATAAAGATAACAGAAAATTTAGCAATACTTTAATTGATTTACGGAAACAGAATGGAACTTATTTGGAAAATAAAATACAGATCTCACACAATGATAGAAGTAGACATTATCTCAACATCTGAGTCTTTTTCTTCTTGCTTTCTTTGATTTGTTTTCCTTAACCCTCTTATTCTAACCCCACTTTAACGTCCATGGCCTGTTCAACTTCCCCTTCTTTGTTACTTTCTTCTTGAACATTAACTTGTTCATCAAGCTTCATCTCCTTCTTCCGCTGAAGAAACTCAACAAGTCCCTCGAGGGTGACATCCGCTTCATCACTTTTCATGAGCTCCTCAGCCACCTCGGCCGGAGTCACCTCAACCTCCTTAATCATTTCCTCAATTTCTCCAAACAAAGGGTGGCTTGTAATCTGGAGATAGTTGAAAGCAAGGGTCTTGAACCCACATGGCGTGCAATAGGACATGTGGATATGCATGTCCATTCGACCAGGTCTCAACAATGCAGGATCTAGTTTGTCCTTATGGTTGGTTGTGAAAACTATTATCCTTTCATCTCCGCAGCTTGACCACAGCCCATCAATGAAATTAAGCAATCCAGATAAAGTCAACTGCCATCGGATGGAATTTAAAAAAAAAAAAAAATCATCTTTACTGTTTTAGTGAAGGCAGAATGAAATTGATCTTTTAGAAAGAGATCAGATGGTGTTAGGTATCACCATCTGTGATTTGTAACGTACGTGTGGCAATAAAACATATTTTTCTATTAATAAGAGGTGTGATAAAAGTCTCATTTTGTTACATGACAATCTAACAGAGTAGATGCCTTGTCACATAATATTTGGGAGATACCATAACTAATAAAAAAATCCATCAATTTACGTGACAGTTTCACAAAATTATCTGTATTGTCACATAAATAGTGATTATGCTAGTCTCTGTGATGATATCTAGCAGATTTTATTAGACAAGAGCAAACACATTGTCCAAATGATGAATCAAAAAGGAAGAGTGAAAAACTAAACTAACCTGGCTGTCACTTTGATTGAATCCTCCATTTCTTCGGTCTTGCAATTCAGCACTGCAATCAATGTCCTCAATCACAATTATTGACCTGTTTTCAGTGGAGACCAAGAGCCTCCTCAGATCTGAGTTGCAACGCAGATTTGTGAGCTCCAAGTCATAGATGTTAAACTTGAGGTAATTCGCCATGGCCGCAACCAAGCTCGACTTCCCCGTACCGGGAGGGCCGTACAACAAGTACCCTCGTTTCCACGCCTTCCCAACTCTCTTATAAAAATTCTTCCTCTTGACAAACCTGTCCAAGTCCTCCACCAACTGCTTCTTGAGCCTCTCGTCCATCACCAGCGTCTCGAATGTCGACGGATGGTGAAAGTCTACAGTTCCCCTCGAACCTCCTAGCGAGGACAGCTTCACCACCCTCTTCTCGTCACTTATGGACTTTGCCTTCTTCATTACGGAAGGCAGATAGGAGTTCAGGACCTTGTCCTTGAACATCTTGTCGAAACTAAGCTGAAACGACTTACGCTCGGATGTTTGCGTTGACTGCTCGTAAGTTTCTATGCCTAATTGCGATTTCTCGGTGTCGTGGCAGAGGAATTCCCACACCAAGTGGATTCCGTCGAACTCGTCGACGATCTTCTCGCCTTTGTTGACGGTGACAGAGATGTTTCTGTCACGCGGGGTCTTGAAGACCTTGAGGTTTTCATTGGAGGGCGTGATTCTTGCGCTCAAGTAGGTGTCGGAAGCTTGGTACACTTCGTTTATGGAAATGCCATTGTACTCGTCGATGGTGAGAGTCATTCGGGGCGAGAGGTTGCCGAGCAGGCCTCCGATTCGGGCAATGATTTTTTTTCGGAGATCTTCAGGAATGAACTGGCTGGTTAGGCTCTGTAGCTCATTGAGTACCGTCCGGGCCACCATTGCAGAGGCTGCAATTGTGGTGTACGTTGATATGACTGCTGTTGCTGAAGGAATGCTTGTCGCGGAAAACATTTCAAAAAATGTTGGAAAAAAAAAAAGAGTTTATTTGAAGGGATTTTTGGCTTGTAGAGTGGAAGTAAATTCTCTGGGTGACTGTGTGAGTATAATTAAGTGTTGAGAATTATATATAGACGTGTTCCGGTTGATATCACACTTCCTCGGTACGCTTTCCTTTTTATTTTATATTATTTTAATTTTGATTTTGTTTGATTCATTAGTTGAGTTTGAAAATTTAAAAATTGAGTTGAAATTTTAAGGTCCCGTTTGGCAACCATTTCAACTCCAACTTATTTCAAAATTTTTTTTATCTTTTCCTAAAAAATTTTTGTCTTTTTCCCAAAAAGTTTTTTATCTTTTCTGAAAATTCAGAAAAATTTACTATTACAACTAAAATATTTCAACTCAAACTAACACACCAAACACCCCCTAAGTTTAATCTTGTTTGAGATTTGAGTTCAAACTCAAAATTTTCATATAATTTTTATCTTTTTCTAAAAAGTTTTGTCTTTTATGAATAAGTTTTTTGTCTTTTCTAAAAAGTCAATAAAAATTACTATTGAAATTTAAAATTTCCAACTCAAACAGTCAAACTCATTCACCAAATGAAACCTTTGAGTTAAAAATTTTTATTAACTTTTCAAAAAGAACAAAAATTAAAAAAAAAAGATAAAAACTTTTTTAAAAAAAAATTTAAGATAAAAAAATATATTTTAATTTAAAATGAGATAATAAACCAACAAGCCTTTTTATTTTTAATGCTTCCTGTGTGCGCGTGGGAGGGACTTTTGCTATGTAAGAGTTTGTTTGGTTGATTAGTTTGAGTTGAAATATTTTAATTATAATAGTAAATTTTTTTAAATTTTCAGATGAAACAAAAAAATTTAAAAAAAAAGGATAAAAATTTAAAAATAAAAAATAAAAAAAATATAATTTAAATTAAAATAAGATAATAAGACAAATAAATATTCTTTCACCGAAAGTTTTGGACTCATCAAGTGGTCAGGCAGAGAACCACGTGAATTGGCCTTTAGGATGTCAAATAACTTCCCAAGATTGACAAGACCACTGTCTCCTCACGTTAATACAAGCACAATTATTTTTACAAAGGGATTTTTGTTATGATTTTATTTATCTTATCATTTTATTTCAATTTAAATTATATTTTTTAATTTTTTTTTTAAATTTTTATTTTTTTTTTTAAATTTTTTTTACTTTTTTAAAAATTAAAAAAATTTATTATTACAACTAAAATATTCCAACTTAAATTAACAAACAAATCCTATGTAAGATTCTTCCACCGAAAGTTTTGGACTCGTCAAGTGGTCAGGCAGAGAACCACGTGAATTGGCCTTTAGGATGTCAAATAACTTCCCAAGATTGACAAGACAACTGTCTCCTCAAGTTAACACAGGTACAATTATTTTTACAAATTATCCTAAAGCGACGAAATATCACCAGCAGCAGAATGTAGTAAAAGATATTCTTATAAAAGTAATTAAAAAAAACCAATTCCCACTAATAATTGTGTAAATAGAATATAATAATTAAAATTGCTATCACTTTAAAAATAAAAATCATCAATATTAAATAGAAGAGATAAAAAAAAATCAAAAATAATCGTTAAGAATAAAAGATATTAGGAATTAAAAGGGTTGCAAACAAAAATTCTTCCAACTTACCTTTCACTAGTAATGTTTTATTCACAAAAAGGTATCACTCATCTCACACTAATAAGAAAATTAAAGAAATAAGAATTAAAAATAAACTAAGTGTATGTTTGGTTGATCGGTTCAAATTATTAGTTTAAACTGATTTTTTTGTCTTTTTTCTAAAACGTTTTTTATCTTTTCTGAAAATTTTTTTTATCTTTTCTGAAAAGTCAACAAAAATTACTATTGAAATTTAAAATTTTCAACTCAAACTGATTAACCAAACGGAGTCTAAATTAATTTTAAAATCTCACAACTCTTAAATAGTGAATACAAGAGGCAGAGCCCTTTATTAATAGAGTTTAGTGATTCAGTCAAATAGGAAAACAAAATAAAACAAGAAACTAAAGATTACAAATAAAAATAAAATAGATCCTAAGAGAAAAAGAAATTAAACAAAATTGAATAATTGAGGTAGAACTCCGGATTTCATCGATACCCGATAGGAAAGTTAAATGAGCACAAAACGGGGATCTGCTGATGAAGAAATAAGGAGACAAAATTGTAGCACAAGATTTGCCACGTGGCATCATATGATTGGGGGCAAGAAGAAAGTGGCCGACAACTGGAAATGAACGAAGAAGAGAGCATTGATTGGTTGACACGACTGACTTGCTGACGCAAGTAGGGCCCACCGAGTGCTGAGGTAGTTTTAGCACGCGTGGGTGAAGCTGGGGACGTGCGCGATCGACGGCTGGGAGCACATACGTGGAGTGCAAGTGCCTTGGGCTGCTTGGTGTTCGCTGGAGAAGCTTGTGCTGCTGGGGCCCACCGTCTGACTTGGGCTCCTGTAAACGCCCGCGTGGTGTGCTTTGATTGGTGGAAAAGAGCCGCCGCTTGGGCTCCGGCTTGGCTTTGGCTGATGGCTGATTTGGGTGGCTTTCACGAAGCAATTGCATGAGATTTACATCTAGCTCTACATATAAGTTTAACTCAAATTAATTATATTTTTTTTTATCTTTTTATGAAAAATTTTTTTATCTTTTTTGAAGAAATTTTTTATTTTTTCTGAAAAATTAACAAAAATTATTATTGAAACTTAAAAGTCTTAAATAAAACTCATTCACCAAATATCCCCTTAAAATTTGTAAATATTTAACTTAATATTTTGTTCGATGGAACGGTTTGAGTTAAAATTTTTAAATTTAAGTTAGTTGACTTTTTAAAAACTAGTTATAATTTTTATTGATTTTTCAAAAAAAAAAAAAAACTGACATGAAAATTTTGAATTTAAAATGTAATGCCAAACGTATGCTGAAACTACACATTTTCGAATTAAAATGTTTTCAATAAAAATCAAGAAAATGTCTAATTAAAGCTCAAATATTTAGCAATTAATCCACAATGAATATCAAAGAAAATGCATTTTCCTGTATTAATCAGGTCACTTGATAGAATAGAATTGAAGGGTAAAAACGGTAAGGTAATGGGTTATAGTTATATGGTTTCTTTTATTTTTCATTTATTTTTGTTTTTGTTTTTTAAATGAAAGGTGAGATGGTAATTGACAAGAGGAGAAGTAAGAAAGTGAGAAATAAAGTGATCCAATAAGTGATCCAATATCATTTCTCTATGCACTTATGTTCTTATGGGTCTTTGCCCCCATCGTAGTCATTTATAGGAACGCGGTTCAATAATAGAATACAAAACTTCTGCAAGTAATTCTAATTTTATTATGCTTTTGTACTTAGAAGAAAGATCAGGGCGTTGAGTGCGTCATTTACTTGAGCAATTCAATGACTTGGTATACCACAGTTATTATATTTCGTTTAATCAATAATTGGTATTTGGTGATTTGTCTATACACTCTATAATTGTCATTATTCTTTTGAAAGGTCTTATGTTTTATTTTATTTAATCATCTTTCTCTCATAATGTAATTTTTCTTAAATATTTTGTTATGATTGTTATAAAGATTCCACCTAAATGTTTTGTGTTGGCTAGATTCAAATTTCTCTTTTTTGAATTGGAAATGAATATAGCAATATCCTTTTTTACATCGATGGTAATAGAGAGAGATACCTTCTCTAGCCAATAATGACGGGCACATATTTATGATTGTTTTTAGTCGACGCAATAACTACTAAATTTAACATAATTTTTTCGAATTTTGGTCACCTCTTCCTAAAAATTTTTTCTTTTTTTATTTTGGTAATTTTCTTAGATTCGATGACATCAACACCAATCGCAACTACAATGGGTAGTCCTTGCTGGAAGGGGCTGAGTTGAAGGGAATTATTGTATCAGTTTCTGAATATGAAATAACTAATTTGATCTGTGTTCGTTTTAGAAGAGCTTTGTTTGAGATCATCTCCTCAGTGCGGTTTAGTTGCCAAGAAGGGGTGGAAAAGGTTGGACCTCCGACACAATAGTTATTAAATTTAATTTGAATACTGCCAACTTGCCCGTCTAGCTCAGTCGGTAGAGCGCAAGGCTCTTAACCTTGTGGTCGTGGGTTCGAGCCCCACGGTGGGCGCTTTCTTTATTGTTATTATTGTTTTTTAAATCTTTGTGACCGACTGTTCATCAGATCATACAAGAACTGGTTGTGTGTATCTTACTTATCATAAAAAAGAAAGGAATCGTAGGATACTTGTACAGGACAAAAAAATTTCTTTAATTTTTTTAAAAAAAATCTTCGTAAACACTGATTGTTCATGTGACAACGTGTTGTGTGTATCTTACTTATCAGCAAAAAAAAAAAAAAAAAAAAAAAAAAAAAAAAAACCGTGTAGTATGTGTTGTTGTGCTTTATCGTATGATACATGTACTGGACAAAAAACTTTTTTAATTTTTTAATTTTAAAAGTATTTCTTCAAATTTTTTTAAAAAAATCTTCGTAAACACTGATTGTTCATGTAACAATGTGTTGTGTGTATCTTACTTATTAGCAAAAAAAAAAAAAAGTGTTGCGTGTGTTGTTGTGCTTTATCGTATGATACATGGCAAAAAATTTCTTCAATTTTTTTTTATTTTAAAAGTCTTTCTTAAATTAAAAAAAAAAAAATCTTCGTGAACATTGATTGTTCATGTAACATCCCGCTGTATGTGTTGTGTTTTATTAGATAATTTTTTTAAAAAATAATCTTTGCTAGCACCGATTGTTGAGGTAACGTGTTGTGTGTGTTGTGTTTTATCAACATAATATTTGATACTATTAAAAAAAAAAAGTATCAAGTACGAAATTTCAGAATTTCGAAGATCCCTGAAATATTTATTGTAAGTTACCATCAGTGATGTGGTGGCATGATAATGAAGGATTTTTTTTTATTTAAGGTCTTTGTTTCTATCACTCTATGGATTCAAGCAGACTCTTGAAGTTCATGACCTTCTTAGTTATTGTAAGTTTATAATCAGGATCCTTTACCATCTAATCACTGATCTCTGTGATTATTGCATTTTCAAATTCATTGGACCAAGAACATGAGGACATAACTGATTTTTTTCAAAACGAAAAAAAAAATATAAGTTCAACTTTGATGCCCTGGCTCTAAAGTCTTAACAATATATATATATAATATATGTATGTATGCCCTGACTTGGTCTCTTATATATTATCTCCTTTACCCTCTTCAGCATGAACTTCATAGAGTTAGTGTTATTGTGTATTTTATTGACATCTTTAATTTACTAATTTACTGGACTGTTCTAGGATTTATAAGTGTTAGTGTTAGCTTACCAATAAATATTTAGAAGAAAAAAGACATGAGGATGTATTGACCGGCAATTATTAATGTTGGCCGCTAAAAGGTAAATATCATAATTAATGAGTATATAAATTTAGTAAAATCTTTTCAACCAAAAAAAAAAACGTAGATTGAACTCTCTTTTCAGTTGACCTAGCTTTTGAGAATGAGTTTTATTCAATACCATTTAACATGGTATCATAATCATATTTGGTAAGGAATGATTTCATATGACATGTTAGGCTTAAGAGAGGATGTAAGATCGTGTATGTGTTCCACATCGCAAGTTTGTTGTGGTGTTTAGTGATGAAGTCAAGAAATTTTGTTAGGTAGACTAATAACTGCATAGATAGATTTTAAGGAATATGGATTTGTTTTTTCATTGTTTAGGAGTGCTTTTCTGTAATTTTCTAAATACATACTCATATCTATATAAAGGTCAATAAGATGGAAAACAAGCTTAGGGGGGCCCCTAGGTGTTACTTGCCTTCGTCCCTACGGTTTTTATATATAAATTTGACTTTTCAAATTCGTCAATAAGATGGAAAACAAGCTTAGGGGGGCCCCTAGGTGTTACTTGCCTTCGTCCCTACGGTGTTTATATATAAATTGGACTTTTCAAATTCTTGAGTTAATTTTGAGATTTGAGTTTTACTTAAAGTTCATTTACCAATAAATATTTAGAAGAAAAAAAAAATGAGGATGTATTGGATGGCAATTATTGATGTTGGGCGCTGAAAGGTCAATGTTATAATTAATGAGCATATAAACCTAGTAAAATCTTTTCAACCAAAAAATAGTAAAAACTGTGTGATTTATATGAAAATTCTATCGATGTGACGAAATTGCTTTATCCAATTATCATAGTTATTGTGGCCTTAATTTTCTTTTTCGGCTCAAGCACCGAATGATAACTAGAAGACCAAAAAGAGAGGCTCTGTTAATGTAGTGAAACCGGATAAGATCGGTTTCAACTTGTTCTTTCTTGAGATCTCTGCAATCTTTCTTACTTGGTCAAATTTCATTAGCTTATTAGATTGGTTGAAAATTAATCTATATTGGCAAAGGAAAGATCAGAACAAATTCAGATTGTAGAGATGGAATTCTTGAGCTGTTTCTTTTATCTTTTTCTCATCATTTGGATCCTATTTCAAGCCTCCAAATTAATTTCTTTTGTAAGATTAGGCAAAAATCTTCCCCCGGGACCAAAGCCTTTTCCCATCATTGGAAACCTCTTGGAGCTTGGTGACAAACCCCACAAATCCTTGGCCAAGCTTTCTAACTCTTACGGCCCGATTATGCGTTTGAAGCTCGGCCAATTAACCACGATCGTCATCTCCTCGGCAGCTGCGGCCAGAGAAGTCCTGCAAACACATGACCATCTCTTCTTCAACCGAACCATCCCTGACGCCATCCGTGCCTGTCAACACGGCAAGTTTGGCATGCCGTGGATACCGGTTTCACCTACTTGGAGAAAGCTTCGAAAAATATGCAATTTGCATTTGTTTTTGGCTAGCGTTCTTGATGCCAACATGAACCTGAGGCACAAGAAGGTAGAAGAGCTACTAGTTGATGTCCATAAAAGCGCGCAAGCCGGTGAGGCTGTGGATATTGGGAAAGCAGCTTTCAAAACTTCTCTGAATCTTTTGTCCACCACTTTTTTCTCCATCGATTATTTGGCTGATCACGAATCGGGCATGATCGGAGAGTTCAAGGAGACTATTTGGAGTATCATGAAAGAGATTGGAGCTCCGAATTTGGCCGACTATTTCCCTATGCTTAGAAAGGTTGATCCTCAAGGCATTAGGAGGCGAACGACTATTTACTTCCGCAAAGTCATGGACTTTTTCGGCAATATCATCAACCAAAGGTTGCAGCTAAGAGAAGAGACCGGTTCTTCTGAAGACCATGATGTTTTACAAACTCTTATCAACATGATGATCAATAAACAGGGTAGAGAAGATGAACAGCTTGACAGAACCACAATCGAACATTTGTTACTGGTAGAGTTACTCTATTCAACTTTTTTTTTTTTTTTTTTTTAAGGTAAATAGGCAGTTTTTGGATCCTTTGTTTAGAAAAATAGCCGATTTTATTTTTAATTTAGAAAAATGATTGGTAACAATTAAATTGTTAATTGATCCATCTAATCAATCATTGATCGAGCAGTAAAAAACATATCAAGTGATCAATTAGTATTCGAAAAAAAAGGGGTCAATTTCTTAGTTTGACAAAACTTGGGCCATTTACCCACATTTTTTTTCCTTTGCTGAAAATTTCATTGTTTTTCTTGTATTTGCATGATATAGTTGATGTATAACAGTAAATTTTTAGGGAAAAATATTGGAAAAACGTTAAGATTTATGCGATCCAACTCGGAAGTTGAATGATATAGGATTTGTTTGCGGCGGGCACTGAGACGACGTCAGCCACATTGGAGTGGTCAATGGCTGAACTACTAAAAGCACCAGAGGTCATGTCAAGAGCCCAAGCAGAGCTAGAGCAAGTCATTGGAAGAGGAAACCAATTGAAGGAATCGGACATATCTCGGCTTCCTTACTTACAAGCCATCATCAAAGAAATCTTCCGCTTACACCCAACAGTTCCATTACTGCTTCCCCGAAAAGCAGAAAAGGATGTCGAAATTTTCGGCTATACCATCCCGAAAGGTGCTCAAGTGCTAGTCAATGTATGGGCCATTTCGAGAGACTCAACCATTTGGGAAAACCCCAACGAGTTCAAGCCAGAGAGGTTTCGGGAATCGAGTATCGATGTCAAAGGACGGGACTTTGAGCTCTCTCCCTTTGGCGGCGGGCGGAGAATATGTCCCGGCATGCCTTTGGCAATTCGGATGTTGCATTTGATGTTGGGTTCTTTGCTTCACTCCTTTGATTGGAAGTTGGAAGACGGGGTCACACCTGAGACCATAGACATGGAAGACAAATTTGGCGTCACGTTGCAGAGGGCTAAGCCTTTGCGAGCTCTCCCAAGGATTATCACCTAATATATATATATATATATATATATATATATATATATATATATACTGTTTCATCTTGTTAGTGTGCTCGTTGTCCAACAACGAAAGATGAACTAGACATGTTATGTTTAGTAAATAACACTGTCGAAATCCAAGTCTAAATATATGTGAAAGCGAGACAGTGTTGGTTGTTTTATTTTCCCTTCATATTTTAATTATTTAGGGGGCGTTTGGAGTATAGACTACAATTAGAATTTTAGAAATGTTTTGATTGAATATTAGTGAATGTTTGGAGTTGTGTGTTTGGTTGAAAATGAATTGTAATAGTTAAAAAATGTAAAAATTTGAAACGTTTTCAGTAAAAAATTGCAATATATATGAACCATGTTTCGTTTATCACATTATTCTATGCACTTAAAAAAATATTATTTCAACTTGAAATAAGAAAGTTATAGACTTTTAAAGTTTAAGTTTTTAAGAGAGATTTGAAGATAGGAATAGTGAAATGGATTTACTTTTGTAGAAAAAGACAAAAAATCGAAAACTTCAATAGAATTTATGCACCAAACAGCCCTTAATCACTCACGATTGCTAAAAACCACTTAAATCTCCTATAATACGCATGAGTTTTAAAATTTTATATTTGTGGACTGAAAATGAATATCAAAGCAGTACCCCTTTTTGCAATATGACTGTTTTGGTAATGCTACACGAACACTTCTTTAATCTATTAATTTTGCATCCAACACCCCTTGAAAAAATGAATATCAATACAGAGACACCCCCGATTAGTTTAATGAATGAGTTTATGCGTGAATCATGAACTGCTTAGTTGAGATAAAGAGTACTTCACAGTAATATTTCAAATTAGTTAGAAAGAAATATTCTCATTCTTACCTGTTGAACTTTATACACCTTCCTATTTTACTCGTTAAACTCTAAAAACTCTTATTTTCAGTACTCACTTTCAGTAACATGTTTTTTCTTTATATAACTTTTAGATATTTGTTAGTGTTTGACAATTTTTCTGATTTTGTTTATTGTTACTTGCATTTATATGGAGTATTGTTCATAGTGCTTTTTACTAAATTTTTTTGTTCTTACGTTATGGACAGCACATCCTCGTTTTTTCTTTTAATATATGTGTGTGTGTGTGTGTTTGTGTGTATATCTACACACACATCCTCGTTAAGACTTTGAATTGTCTTCCTCCCTTTATTTTCTTATTTAATTTTCAACAAGTAAGCACGTCTCACATGTTACGTTTCAAAAGAATACACTACTAGAATAAGAGATCAGTCAACAAAATCCATCCTTCTGTTACTTTGTCTATAGGAAAGTCTACAGGAAATAAGATAAGTCATGCAGTTGGTAGCACGCATGCATTTTTTCTAACTATTTTGTTGGATTTTTTTTTTAAGTTCATTGAACTTAAATTGTAGGATGTATTTTTTTCTTTGGGGGGGGGGGGAGGGGGATTTTAAGATATTTCTCGATTAAAAATATTATGTTGGAGATTGGGATGGGGAAGGGAATTCCCGATACCGTCCCCACCTCTTCTTACGGAGTATGGAGATGTGGGTGGAGCTGATGGGGAAGCCTTTCCTTTTTCTTAATTAAATCATCCTTAAATGTATCAAATACAATAGTAATTTTCCATTTCATTCTTAACCCATTTATCATTAATATGATTTAACGGTTACAAGAAGGAAAGGCTTCTCCTCTTCTCCCCATGGGCACCAGTCAGAACAATCTCCATATGACACTCCAATTAGCGTAAGAAGAGGTGGGGACGGGATCGGGGAATTCCCATTAAGAGTATATTCCCACATCCCAATTCAACATAATGCGAAGAAATATCCAAAATCCCTCCCCCACCCCCCCCCCCCCAAAAAAAACACACAAAAAAAAAAAAAAGAATAAGGAAGCATCCTAGCAATTTAAGTTCAATGAATTCTTAAATAATTGTTTAATCCAACAAAATAGGCGTGTGAAAAAATGCATGCCTTTAATACCAACTGCATGACTTAATTCTTAAATAATTGTTCGCTAATTAACGTGTGAAATTGTTTAATAATTATTAAATAATTAAGGTGTAAGTCGGATTCATGAACATAGATTGAGGGGATGCGATGTTGCATTTACAAAATTAGGAGGCAAAATGTTGCAATATTCATAATTGAGTGGAATTTTTATAATTAATCTTTCTCTCTCTCTCTTTTTTTTTAATTTCAAATTGTATGGAATATTCTTTTAAAAAGAATTCGTTTACACCTTATTATTTCCTCAGCCATATGGCCAAGCAAATTCTCCACACAAGATGTTATGAAATAAGCAACGAAAATAGGTAATAAAGAAAACGAAAAATAAGAACATATAGATTTACGTGAAAAGCTCTAAACGGGAAAAAATCATAGCAGAAAAGAAGAAATCTACTTTATCAAAGATTGGTACAAGAAGAGCGACTTACTATAAAAGAGTACATAATAATGAAACTCTAAATTTATATCATAATATACACCCAAACCCGATCTCTTCGCTACCACCATAGATCCTAAAAAAAAAAAAAAAAAATCTCATAATTAAAGTTCCACCACAAATGTCGCACATCGAGCTTTTCGGATCAGATCAAAGAGAATTCGGATCACCAAACTCTTAACACAAGACCAGGATGTTTTCTGACAACATGGATGGGGACGTGATCTATGCCTGCAATCACACATCGTGTTAGCCATGCCTTGGCTACCGGTTTCGACGTTGTGGAGTAACCTTCAAAAAATAAGAAACTTTCACTTTGTTCTCCGCTAGGGTTCTTGATGCCAACACGAACCTAGCTAAGGCACAAGAAGGTAAAAGAGCTCCTAAACCACGTCCGTAAAAGCGCCAAAGAGCTGCCTTTGCTACGATCCTGAATTTGTTGTCGGCTACTTTATTTCTCCATGGATTTGGCTGTTGATTTGATATCCGACTCCGGGAAGGAGCTCAAGGACCGTTCGCGGTATCTTATGGCAGAGATGGGGAAATGAACTTGGCCGATTATTTCCCGTTGCTTAAAAGGTTGATCCCCAAGGCAGCCGCGCCGCCGATCACTTTGGGAGATTCCTTGACTTGATCATCGACGTTATCATCAACCAAAGGCTACGGACTTAGATAAGAAAATGATTACTGCTGGTTCCATTCAAGATGGTGATAATGATATATTAGACTCACTTCATTAAGATGATAATAGTGTTTCAAAATTTCAGAATTGAGAGATAAAACTTCAGAATTTACAAAAATTAATATGAAATTCAGCAAAAGAAATAAAAAAAAAACTCCTTTTCTTCTTGATGTTTTTATTACCATTTTAATCTAATTTATATTGAAAAAATGTATATCATACTTGTTCTTTTAGGGATATATATATATATATATATATTTATATATCTGGTTGTTAATAAGAATAGTTTAGCCGCTTTGAAAAACTTTTGGTGCGTGTAAATCTTTGCCAGAGGGGAGGAATTTAACGTGAAGTGTAAATCACGGGCAATAGGTGCAATTTTCTTGAAAACATAGAGTAAAATTTTGTATTGAAAGAAAGAAAAAATATATATATATATATAGAGAGAGAGAGGACAACAATACCTCTCTCTCTCTCTCTCTGTTTTTTTTTTTTTTAAATTTGTCCTTATCTCGTTGTTTATTGTTTGTCTACCTCATTTTCTTATTTTGTTATCCTTTGTGGTTGGAATTTTTTTTTTTTTTTTTAAATCCTGGTTTGTTTATTAATAAAGTATAGCAAATATTGCAAAATAGGTCAAGTTTTTTCGTGAGTGCAAACCTAATTAGAATGTGTTAACTCTCTCTAATATAAGTTATCCTATCTCTCTTACTTACATACTCTATTACATATACGTGTTACTTTCGCAAACAGTGGTTAGACTTCTATTGGTTACATAGGGAATATTTGGAGCACCAACTGTAGTTGAAATTTTGGTAACTTTTTTGTTGAAAATCAATGAATGTTTGGAAATATGTTTAGTTGAGAAAGATAGTAAAAAAATGTAAAAACTTAAATTGTGTTCGGAAACAAAAATAGTTATATAGATCTTATTTCGTTTCTTTTAGCATTTTGTACAATTTAAAAAAAAACCATCTCATTTCAAATTTAAAAAAAAAAAAAACCAGGGATACTTTTAAAGTTTGAGTTCTTTGAAAATAAAAGAGAGAGATTTGGAGATATGGATTTGAAATTAGATTACATGTAGAGAAAAAGACAAAAAAAATATGTATGAAACTCCAGCTAGCTAGATTATAGTGCAGTCACCAAAGGGGCTCTAAGTCTTAGACATAATAAAAATCTGTAACTATATGCATATGAACAATAAGGCTGTGATTAAAAATGGTATTTCATTAAGCAAAGATGTTAGTATCATAAGAAGATATTGTGACTTCAATTCATTCTTTTGTCTTATCTATGTATATATATACTAGGTCCATTGAATTTCTCAAGTCATAAATTGCAGAAAGCTGATCTTTATTCTTGGTAGACTTATAGATACAACGAAATTATACATCACTTTGATGATATCGTTATTAGGACAGGTACTCGTGGGTTCGATTATTTTAAAACCAACCATGATGAGGCAAAAACCCACAGACAACATAGGAGCATACATTGAAAATATGATGACTGCAGGGCGAAAACATTCAGCCGTCTTGTTATTTCTCATTGAAAAAGCAGTTTATCATGGATTTTTAGAAATAGGGATAGCTCGCAAAGGTTGAGCCATCTGCAAGGTGATGCCAAACCTGTCTTCCATGTTCATAGTCTCCGGTGGAAGGCCGTTTTCTAACTTCCAATCAAACGAATGAAGCAAAGAACCCAACATAAAAAACAACATCCGGATCGCCAAAGGCAAGCCAGGACAAATTCTCGGCCCGCCTCCAAAGGGAGTGAGCTGAAAGTCGTGACCTCTCACATCCACATTTGATCCCAAAAACCTCTCTGGCATGAACTTTGCCGGGTGCTCCCAAATGGACGGGTCTCTAGAAATGGTCCACACATTCACTAGTGCACCCTCTGGGACGACATAGCCATTGAGTTCCACGTTGGTTCCAGCATTTCGAGGAACGAGGAATGGAACTGCCTGGTGCAAGCGGAAGGTTTTTCCGATGACTTGATCTAGCTCCGCCTGTGCTTTTCGCATGATTCCCGGGGCTTTCAGTAGTTCAGCCATTGCCCACTCGAATGTGGCTGCAGTCGTCTCAGTCCCCGCACCAAATAGATCCGATATGTATTCAGTTTGAAGTGATCATAATATGACAATTACACTTACGTACCCACATATATACGTACATTGTAATCAACTAAATGTCAGGTTTTGTTCATATATAAACTTAGTATAATTATTGGATATTGACAACTAATGTAAAAAGTCCCACATGGAAAAAAAAAATGAGATTATAGAACACTCTATAAGTCTTTCCCATCTTAAAAGTTTAGTTTAGTGATAGGTGGGAATACTTATGTGGTGCTTGAGTAGTGGCACACATGCATGGCGTGGGCAGTGAGGTTGTATAGGCACTTATTAGGCGCACTTGGGCACGGGGTGCTTGACAAATGACGTGTTGTGATTAAACTGCTATTAAATAAATTACATATATATTTTTTTTGAATTTAAATTTAAATTTAAATTGGAAAAACAGATGTAATCTTTAGAAGAGTTACATTTTCTTAGTTGTCAGATTTCTATAAAGAGTTGTAGAGAAATAAAATTTCTAAAACCAAAAAAAAAAAAAAGAATCGGATTCTCTCTCTCTCCTATTGTTATTCTTTTAGAAATATTGTGTTTTTTTTCCTATTTGAATTTCACTTTTATTTGGTGTTCAAATTCATTCAACGGCTTGTCATATCCTGAAAGCGATTTGCTGTTCAACTTGAAACAATCTCTTTTTGAGAAGGGGCAAATAATGCTTTAAGAAAAGCGTATTTGTTACGTGTTTCAAGTCTCTGTTTTCATAATATTCCAACACTAAACTTATGCTAAGAAAGCACAAAATCCACATGACATATATATAGTGGTAGAGCCAAGAATTTTTTTCAGTGGGGGTGTATCCTAAATTTTTTAAAGATAAAATAAATTTTAGTGGGGACTATGTGAGAATTTTTTATTTTAGTGGGTTTATGTAATGATTTTTAATTTTAGGGAGACAAAGTAATAAAAGTATAAACTTTTTTTTTATCAGAATTAATATTAGTGAGGGTTATGTGAGAATTTTTTTTAATAGGGATAAAATAAGAACTATATAAGAATATTTTATTTTTAGTGGGAACAAATTGTAAAAATTAGAAAATTTTTAAGACAAAAATTAAAAGAACAAAAAATTTAAGTGGGACTACAGGCCCCACTCACAGCCCCTTCCCTCCACCTCTGAATATATGCACACATTTACAAATGTGTATATATTGTATGTCTGTGCATATATTTTTTCCTACCCTATGCGTCCCATATTTAGTTAGTGTACAATGTTTAACACCACTAATAATACTCCATGGCATTTTTCTTTAACCGTGCCTATATGTGTATGTTGTACGTGCATGTATATGCAATAATATTGTTTTGCTCCACAAAAGAGAGAAAAAAAATTGACATTAAAACCCGAAAAGGCTTACAAATTAGGCCTTTTTTTTTTCCTTTTGTTTTGGATCAAAAAAAGGTTAACAGTATGAACATATGTATCTATGTGTGTCTATATATATGATCAAGTAATTTAAAGAAAAAGAATGTACTAAGAAGCTTACCAGTAACAAATGTTCAATTGTGGTTCTGCCGAGCTTATCTTCGCTGTTATCTTCACTGACCATCATCTTGATTGGAGAGTCTAATATATCATTCTCTTCACTAGAACTCTGTTGCAGCCTTTGGTTGATGATACGGCCGAACAAGTCCATGATCTTGCGAAAGTAGATGGTTGTACGTCTCCGACTGCCTTGAGGGTCAAAAATCTTAAGCACAGGAAAAAAGTCAGCCAAGTTTGGTTTCCAGCCTCTTCCACGATGTGCCATAAAGTGTCTCTGAACTCTCTCACGATGTCGGAAGTTGGATCGGTCAAATCCATGGAGAAAAAAATGGTGGACAGCAGATTCAGGGCAGTTTTGAAGGCGGCTTTCCCAATTCCCCCCGCCTCCCAGGCTTGAGCGCTCTTACGGACATCAGACAGGAGATCTTGCATCTTGTCGTGTCTAATGTTCATGTTGGCGTCAAGAACCTTGGCGGAGAACAAGTGGCTGTTGCATACTTTTCGAAGGTTTCCCCAGCTTGGCGAAACCGGTATCCATGGCATGCCGAGCTCGTTGTGTTTAACGGCAGAGAGGGCGTCCGGGATGCTCCGGTTGCAGAAGAGACGGTCGTGTGTTTGGAGGACTTCTTTGGCCATGGGTGCGGAAGAGATGACGATTGTGGTTACTCGGCCAAGTTTCAAGTGCATGACGGGTCCATAGGACTTGGAAAGCTTGGCCAAGGACTTGTGAGCTTGTCGCCTATAAAAGAAATACCTTTAGGAAACCTTTTGTGTTTCAAATGTTCCAGCCAAGCTACATGAGAGTTCCTTAGCAAGAACACTCTCTCTAGCGAAGAACATATCAAATTCAATGTGCTTCGTCCAAAAGTGGAGCACTGGATTTGCAGCGAGGGACACTGCACCCAAATTATGAACCCATATGATCGGCAATCTGGTTTAAGAAATCCTAAATTCATGCAATAGAGACTTGAGCCAGAGAATTTCAGCAGTAGTGTGGGCCAAACTCCGGTACTCTGCTTCAGTGCTAGAGCGAGACACAGTGGGTTGTTTCTTCGAGCACCAAGTGATTAAATTGGTTCCTAAGTACACACAAAAACCTAAGGTAGAACGACGATCATCAATATCCGTGGCCCAATCAGAATCGGAATGGACTGTGAGATTCAGATGAGAGGATTTGTGAAGAGTCAATCCACAATCTTTGGTGCCTGCCGGGTACCTGAGGATGCGCTTTACAGCTTTCCAGTGAGGATTGAGAGGACATTGCATGTTTTGGCTGACTTTGCTAACACAATAGGCTATATCAGGTCGGGTTATCGTCTCATATTGAAGGGCACCCACCATACTAGTGATGCAGCGCATTAGATTCCAAATTATAAAATGTTTCCGATCCTTTATTTCTTTTATTCATTTAGCTTAATTCAGCACTATCAATTAGTTAAGTTTCCTGTTTCGTTTCTAGTTTCTATAATTAGTTTTAAGATTGTTTCCTTTTAGTTTGTTTCCTTTACTTTGTTTTTGCAATTGCCTGTTTAAAGGCTCCGTCCATATTGTAATTTTTTCAACTTTTGATTATTAATAAAAAAAACTGAGACTATTCTCCCCAATTGCTTGTTTTTTTGATATTCATTCGAATCAATGAAATACTTGCGCCCTTGATTTCCAGTATTCTACGTGAATCAATGGATTTTCAAGTTTATCATATGCTTCCGCTACATCACTAAGCCTGCCAAGATGTGGAGGATTTGATCCTCTTCAGAGGTGCGATGGCCGGCAGACGCAAGAACGTTTGCACAGGTTTTCATTTTGTTGAGGTATTCCCTCATGGTGAAGTTTCCTTTCTTCAAGGTTTGCATTTGCAGTTTGTACTACATGACTCGAGCCTTTGACTGGCTGGCGAAGTTCAGTTCAAGCGTTTCCCACATTTCTGCAGCTGTGTTATTTCCTACCATGGCTACCAGTACTCCCTCACTGATTGATGAGAGTAACCAAGACGCCAACAGTTGATCTTGACGTTGCCAAGCTACAAACTCAGGATTGACTCTTCCAGGAGCACAATTAACTTCTGGCAACATTTGCTCAGGCCGTGGGTGTGTACCAAGCAGATAGCTTTCTAGACCATAGCCCCTGATTGCAGTGATTATTCGCTGCCTCCATACATGGTAGTTGTGATCTGCGAGTCAAATGGCGATGACTTGGTTTTGGGGTTGGATAATTTGGATCTGAGGAATGGGGTTTATAGCTAAGGGATTCTCAGGTGGATTTGGAGCGGCCGCATTAGCTTGGTTTTCCATTTTTGTTGAATCAATTTGAGTTGGAGTAGCTCTGATACCATATAAAAGAAAGGCCTTTAGAAAACCTTTTGCATTTCAAATGTTCCAGCCAAGCCACATGAGACCATGCAGTGGTATTTATACAAAGATCAAACACAAAACCGTAGGGAGAATTCCTCTACGTGGCAGTGAGCTAAAGAACAAGCCAAAGAAACAAATTGTACACTTTACAGCTAATATGTACAAACCGTAAAATAAATGAAATGCAAGAAATGACGTCAAGTCTGGATAGTGGATAGGAACAGGGGAAGCGCCAAAAGGTTTCCTATGATCAGAGAAGGTTTTGGTCTCGGTGGAAGATTTTTGTTTCTTCCGAAGGAGTGATATGTTTTGTATGCTTAAATGAGGACCAAAATGATGAGAGAAATGTACAATGAACAGCTGAAGACATCCATCTCTCTTTCTCGCTCTCCGTGATATTTTACTTTTTTCTCTTTGAAAAAGAAGAAATAAAGCGTACGTTTTTTATTTTATTTTAATTTTTTTTTTTTTTTAGGAGTTGGGGTTGGAACATAATAGAAAAGCTTTGCCCAACTCAAGAAATAAAGAGATATGGATATGGCAACCAACAATGAGCTACACTTTATAGTGTTGCATGCACGTACACCAATATTTGGTTCGACTCTTTTGTCTTCCGTCAATATTGGGGTCTCGTACGTGGCTTAAAAAAAAAAAAAAAAAAAAAACTCTTATCTATCTATATTTAAACTGGCCTTTTTGTCATGTCTATTTTGCTCATCACGTGATAGCCACGTGATGACCATATCATCATCATCCGGATTTTTTTTATTTTTTGCTTTTGTTTTTACTCCTGCTTTACTTGTTTACGCCACACGCCCACACGTGCACATGTCATACAACTAGTAATAGTTAAAACCTCAAATATTTGAGAAATAATTTAGTTGGTGGCAATGGCGGAGGTAGGTTAGCCTAGTGGGGGCTTTACTAAAATTTTGTCTTCCTTTTAATTTTGCTCTACATTTTAATATTTTTCTTATTTTATTGATAACTATATAAAATAGAGTTATTTTAGTATTCCTAAACTTGTATTTTCATTATAATCTTAGTAATTTATATTAATTTTTCCACCAATTTTTTTTTTATATTTTTCTAAGTGTATAGGTTAATTATGTTAATGAGATTAAAAATAACAATTTGAAGTTAAAATGTGATAAAAGAAATTCAAAATTGTAAAAGAAAATTTGGAGTCATCTGTCACTCTGAGAAAGATCCATGTGCACCCACTCGCAGTTGGGCCATTATATCAGCAAGGAGAAGGTCGAGATTACAAGTTCCACACACTTGTCCTTAGCCCGCGCATCCAGGGTTGTGTGTCAGGCTAACTCCGAGAATGCCGGATTAGGTGTGGCACGCTTCAGCTTTATTCCGTGCACCTTCGACCTTTAGCAAGTCCGAGATCGCCACATGTCTACTTCTTTCCTTCGGCTAGTTGTCTGGTGCACTTGTCCGTGTAGGCCCCTTAGGACTGACTCGCATCAGCTGCTGAACCAAAAGAGAAAAGAAAAGAAAAAAAAAAAAAAAAGGGAAAGTTGAAGTTGGCTAGGAGGCTTTAAATAGAAGCCTAGGCTTCGTGCCCATGGTCTTTTAGTCGTGGGAGAAGCCTAAAACCAAAGAAAAAATAGAAAATTTTTTTTTTTAAGTTTTATGTTTAGTTTGCTATAAAATTAAGGAGAGATTATCTTGAATCATCAAAAAAAAGAAGGAGAAGAAAATTTAGGAGAAGTCTTAAGAGACATGTGACACCTCCAAATTAGGTTTTCTTACTTTATTTACTTATCCTTTTATTTTTGTAAGTTGAGATTAATTAAACTTTTATTTTGTATATTTCTATTTTTATTTATGAAGTAATTTTCTTTTTTAAAGATACAATTTATCCAGATTATGATTTGAGTTTTTTCTATTTTTAATCAATTGATATTGTATTTCAGTTCTATATTGAGTATTTTAATCTATGCTTAATACTTATGAATTTCTGGTTAACTTTTGCATGATTTGGTATTTGATTTTAGACTGAAAAGTGATAATTGAATAAGCCCTTATTTAATCTACTATGAAATTGTCATAAGCTAAAGATGGTTATGAAACTTGTGCAGCAATATGAATATTTGGTTCTTAATAAATTATGATAAGTTGTCTGAGACCGAGAGATGATAAGGCTTATTATAATAAACTGTTAATGCTTGAGAAAAATTAATAAATATATTAGTGAGATTCGCTGGCAATATAGGAAATAAACAATGATTAATTGAATTAGAGGATTTAAATATGATTAATTCGGCGAAATCAGAAACCCTAGATTTTTAGTATTTTGAGTATTGTCTTTTTACTTATTTTGTTGTTTTATTTAAAAATCTCTTTCTGATTATTTAAATAAAGTCAGAGTTAATATAATTTTGATAATTGTAATTGTTAACGATAATTCTCATGGAAACGATACTTTATTTATCTCTTTATTACTTGTTTATGATATTGTGCACTTGTAATTCTCCGCAACATTTGTCTCCACTAAAAATTAAAAATCTCATATTGCCTTCATTAACTTTTACTCTTTATTTATTATATGTTTTGATGTTATTTATTTTTTAAGATAAAAATTTTGATGTATGCCCTTACTGTGGTATAGTCGACTCCGTCGTTGGTTGTTGGCTGATCGACTTCCACTGTATTACTAATTACTAACACATGACATTACTACGTAAACTGTTAATTATTCAAATACTCTAATTACCATATACAATAATTGTCCTAATAACTAAAATAAATATTTGTGTGTAACTGATACCATTTTGTCAATGAAATCAAAGTGATTACTATTCTATTAATATTTTATACATAAAAACATGCTACCTAATATCTGGATACTATTAGTTAATGCGACACCCTAATATAGAAATATTGTATTAGGCGTCAATATATTCCGGAGAAAATGTAAATGCATCCATAAGTATTCTATTAATTCCTCTAGATTGGTGAACCTAGCTCAAGAATTACATCGACCTACATAATCAAATCTTCAATAATTAAATTTGATTCGATTAAACTCTTAATCAGTTAAATATAATTATTAACTTTGATCCAAGCCATGAGCGATCAAAGTTGCACTATAAGATTGAGCAGATATATATATTGATAAGTTTTTAATAAAGTCTTTCGTCAATTAAAACAGCCAATTGTCATATGATGTCATCCTTTGTTATGAGTGTTCATAATTAACGTTTGGGTATTAATTCTGTTCAATCTCTCTAATTTCTTCTTTGCCCATGAGTTCAATTAACACTTCAATTGGTGATCAATTTATGATTAAATCATTATTGAGGATTTCAGGATTTTATTTAATTGGGTGAGTACTCTTTCAATAAACAACTACAAAAAAAATCTCATACGGATTTCCGCTTACAAAAATATTAGGAAGTCAATAAATAACTACTGGAATGTTCGTCATTTGCTTAGTATTATTCAATGCCACCTCATTTTCTCAATCGACGGCTCTCCGCCAAACTAGCTAGTCCAGTCAAAATACTTTGAGGTAAAAGCTTACGTGATAAATGTGGGTATATAATTAATGTTATCCTCAACATTATTTTATTATTTTATGTCCTTTCCTAGCTCTCTATCTCCTCATAATATGCATATATATGACGATTAGTTTGACTATTGTTTTTCCATTGAGAGAGTGACTATTATTTATGATATTATGCACTTATAATTTTCTATAATATTTATCTCCATTAAAAATTAAAAATCTCATGTATTCTCCGTTAAATTTTACTCTTTATTTATTATATTTTTATGTTATTTATTTTTTAAGGCAAAACTTTTGATGTACGTCCAAACTGCGTTATAGTCTGACTCCATCAGTCATTGGTTGGTGGGTGGTCAACTTCCACTATATTATTAATTACGAACATGACTTGACTACGTAAATAGTGATGCATGCATTAAAAAGACTAGCCAATTTTGGGATTTTGTCAAACACGTGCGATGAAAAAAAGTTATTTATTCAAATACTCTAATTACCACATACAATATGTCTTAGGCTCCGTTTGGTTCACCGGTTTGAGTTGAAAATTTTAAGTTTCAATAGTAATTTTTGTTGACTTTTCAGAAAAGAAAAAAAACTTTTTGAGAAAAGACAAAAAACTTTTTAGGAAAAAGACTAAAAAATCAGTTCAAACTAATAGTTTGAACCGATGAATCATACATGCACTTAATAACTAAAATAAATATTTTGTGTGCAACTAATACCATATTGTCAATGAAATCAAAGTGATCAATATTCTATTAATATTTTATACATTAAAAATGTTACCTAATATCTGGATATACTATTAGTTAGCGCGACACCCTGATATAGAAATATTGTATTAGGCGTTGATATAGTCCTGAAAAAATGTAAATGTGTCCACAAATATTCTATTAATTCGTCTAGACTGGTGAGGCTAGCTCAAGAATTATATCAACCTACATAATCAAATCTTCAATCATTAAATTTGATTCGATTATACTCTTAATCAATTAAATATAATTATTAACTTTGATCCAAGCCATGAGAGATCAAAGTTGTACTATAAGATTGTGCAGATATACATATTGATAAGATTTTAATAAAATATTTCGTCAGTTAAAACAACCAATTATTATGAGTATTCATAATTAGCGTTTGGGTATTAATTCTGTTCAATCTCTCTAATTCCTTCTTTGCCCATGAGTTCAATTAACACTTCAATTGGTGATCAATTTATGATTAAATCATTATTGAGGATTTCAGGATTTTATTTAATTGGGTGAGTACTCTTTCAATAAACAACTACAAAAAAAATCTCATACGGATTTCCGCTGACAAAAATAATAGGAAGTCAATAAATAACTAGTCAGAATTTTCGTCATTTGCTTAGTATTATTCAATGTCACCTCATTTTCTCAATCGACGGCTCTCCGCCAAACTAGCTAGTCCAGTCAAAATACTTTGAGGTAAAAGCTTGCGTAATAAATGTGGGATATATAATTAATGTTATCCTCAACATTATTTTATTATTTTATGTCCTTTATTAGCTTTCTGTCTCTTGATAATATACGTACATACGTCTATTAGTTTGAATATTATTTTGTCATTGAGAGGGAATACAGCTGTTCAACGAAATAAAAGGAAGAAAAAACTAATGTTTGCCAACAGGCGTGAAAGAATGCATGATATTGGGAGAAATCTATATTCTTCAGTCGTAAAGAGGGATCTTATGTCAGTACAAATAAAAATTGTGTAGCGTTTGAGATTTAGGTCTTTTTTTTTTTTTTTTTTTAACGATATAACTTGGGCTTCAATAATGGGACCCACTCACTCCTTTATGTAGAGGTGCTGCGGAGTTGGAAAAACGAGCCCTATCAGCATTGCTCTTTGACAATAGAACAAGGTAAAGCAGTGCAAGGGAATGAACTATTTGAAAATGGCAATGCTACGGAATATCAGTGATATTTAATATCACTCATTAATAAATGGTGAGTTCCATAATAAGGGGCCTTGAACATCACTGATATTTTCTCGTATTTTTCATTTGAATAAGAAAATAGTCACCTGATTCAAAATTAGTCAAGAAATTGACTTTACAAAAAAAAAAAAAAGGAAAAATTTTAGAGTACAAGTTAAAAATACAAATAAGGGGAGTTTATTGCTACCCTAGTTACTCTTTTCTAGTCTTTTTTTCAATAATTATTTTTACTGAATAATTCATAAATAAAATTATTTTTATAGATAAATTAAAAAAAAAATCTTCACACTTTATTTTACTAAATAAGAAAGAAAATACGCCTTTTCGAATACAATTTATTTGTGTCCTTAACATATCACCGGCTTAAAGTTCAATATATATATATATATATATATATATATATATTCCCACGACTAGAAAGCTAAAACTAGATTATCTAGCACTGCCAGGATATCATTTTTTTTTTTGGGGATTCTCAAACGTTTACATATACACACGCATCAGATCATATGAAAAAAAGTAATACAGACAAAATGAAATATGATAGATTACAAAATATTTTCCAAAATTTTAATTGGGAAAAATGTTCTTTCTCTACAAGAAAAATAAGGCTGACGTTAGAATTGTCGAGCATTTATTGATACATAAAGACTTTATGTTTCTAATGCACTAGAAATACTTAAGTCGATGTAGATAGGTGTGTTATGTCATATGATAAGATAAGAAAGTTTAAGGCCTGGACTTTTCGCAATTGGGGGGGGGGGGGGGGGGGGGCGCGGGCATTTGTGGTTGCCTAAGATAATCGTAATCAACAAAAATAGTGGATAGCCGTTCAAGGTCATGTTTAACCACTTGTTTGGGTTATGGTTCATTTACGTTAACATCTAATTGAATTAAAGATAAAGAAAGGACTTGATAAATAGAAGATAAAGACAGCATAAGTGTATAAAATAAAAGCTTATGTAATTCAGGGAGAACCCTTTGATTTGAGAGGTCCAATTTTGGGAATTGTAAAATTTTTACAAAAAAATATTTTTCTCAACTTTTTCAATCATTCTCTGCTTTGAAAAAGAAAAACTATCTCATTTTTAAATTTATTTTGTACAATATCCTTTAAAAAAATGAATTTTTTTTGGAAATATTCTCATAATTCACTATTTCCAATAGTATTTCTTCTCATTCCAAGCAAATTTTTGCTTTCAAAAAGAAAAATTTTCTACATAGCGGAATACCATCTTATTCTCAAAATGAAAAGTCTTTTCTCATATAAAACAAGAAAAATTTTCTTTCTAAGAATAGACACGTGATTCAAACAGGCCCTAGTCTCTTAAAAATTTCAAGTCGCCTAAGATAATCGTAATCAACAAAAATAGTGGATAGCCGTTCAAGGTCATGTTTAACCACTTGTTTGGGTTATGGTTCATTTACATTAACATCTAATTGAATTAAAGATAAAGAAAGGACTTGATAAATAGAAGATAAAGACAGCATAAGTGTATAAAATAAAAGCTTGTGTAATTCAGGGAGAACCCTTTGATTTGAGAGGTCCAATTTTGGGAATTGTAAAATTTTTACAAAAAAATATTTTTCTCAACTTTTTCAATCATTCTCTATTTTGAAAAAGAAAAACTATCTCATTTTTAAATTTATTTTGTACAATATCCTTTAAAAAAATGAATTTTTTTTGAAATATTCTCATAATTCACTATTTCCAATAGTATTTCTTCTCATTTCAAGCAAATTTTTGCTTTCAAAAAGAAAATTTTCTACATAGCGGAATACCATCTTATTCTCAAAATGAAAAGTCTTTTCTCATATAAAACAAGAAAAATTTTCTTTCTGAGAATAGACACGTGATTCAAACAGGGCCTAGTCTCTTAAAAATTTCAAGTCAGATTGATAGTTAGTTATTTAGTAATTTCCTAATAAAAGAACTATAAAGCTTTATCTATAGCAGTCACTATTTAAAACTAGAAAACATTGTTTGAAAAGAAAAACAAAACAAAACTGCCAATTAAAAAAAAAAAAATAAAACTACACATTTTTAAGTTTAGCTCAGACTATAAGCTAAATTGACATTGTTATTAATACATTCTCATAATGAGAAATAATTAAAAAAAATTCTCTATATTTGTTTCTTTTTTTTTTTTTTTTAGAACTCGAGGTAGAGTGATTCAAATTCTACACGGTAATTAAGAAAATCTCCACATTCACATTTGATAAGTGTACTTAATAATTTCAAATTAAATTTTTGTTATTTCTAAAAAAGAAATTGTAAAAACAAACGGAAAAATAAAAAATATTCTTAACTAGTGAAAAGAGCAAGTGAGAGCTTCCACAAGAAACCAATCATCTTCCAATACGAAGGCATTTTCCACATTTGTGCCCAATCTTAATTTTCAGATTACGGTCTAGATTGTGCATTTACAAAATCACTCTCAACTGTCCCCATATGACCCGATTGTGTAACTGTTGATTCAACAAGCATATATACATGATTTATTTATTAGGATAAATTGCTAGTTTTTGGTCTCTAATCTTTTTATGAAGTTATAATTTGGTATAAAATTATATATACATATATATATATATATTGTGTGGTTAAAAGGTCTCCAAAATATTTTGAATGGTGCAGTTAAGTCCTTTTTACTTAAAAATGTTACATATTAAATTAAATAAATTACGACATGAATATGTAAATTGAATCATATAAATATTTTCTTAATTACCCTTATATCTTAAATCACGTGTTATTAATGTGATATTTTATGCTAAACTATTAACTAATGTCAAAAAAAAGACTGTTTTGCACATTTTTAAAGAGTTAGAGTACCTTTTAACCATAAAAAAGGTTGGAGACAGAATCGAAACTTTATAAAAAGATTAGAATCAAATGCATAATTTATTCTATTTATTTGGTATATTGACTTTTTTGGTATAAAAACATGAACAAGTCAGTATGGTTGCAGGTTATAAATAAGTATCCGCAGCCACTGGGAAGTAAAGTATTACTTGGCGTGGTTTGATTTGTAAAATAAAGACATGCATGCAGGCAACGCGTCAAGGAGTGAAAAGTCACTACATGGGCTTTATTTTTAGCCCCCGTTTGGTTCACCATTTCAACTTAAAATTTTTATATTAGTTTTTGTCTTTTTCTGAAAAAGTTTTTTGTCTTTTCTGAAAAGTTAACAAAAATTACTATTAAAACTTAAAATTTCCAAATCAAACTGGTGAACCAAACGATGCCGCTACATGTTGCTGCTAGGTAGACATGGGGTATTAAAGTGGAAGGGTCATATTGCTTAAAAAGTATTTTGTAACACACAATTTATTGTTACAAGTGTAATATAATAGGAACAATAACTGTGCGGCTTATTTTGTGTAACATCTGGGATTGTGACATGAAAAATGGATGGTAGTTGAGCATAAAACAAAAAGTAGCCTAAAGTACAATAATGTGAAATGGAATCATATTTATTGACTTTATGATGGTTTACTGCAATTTAAATATCGGGTACATAATAGTTGGGTATAGACACTTCTTTTGAAAAACAAATATAACAATAATAAATAAAAGTGAGAAAATGACAGTTCTTGGTAAGATATAATAAGCAATTGTTGAAAAAACTTTCAACTCACTTAAAGTCTTTTTCTATTACAAAAAAATCTTATACCGATTTTCGCTTACAAAAATTATAGGAAATTAATAAATAAGAAGTGAGAATTTTCGTCCTTTGCTTAGTATTATTCAATGTTAGCTTATTTTCTCAATCGACGGCTTTCTGCTAAACTAGCTAGTCCAGTCAAAATACTTCGAGGTAAAAGCTTACCTGATAACCCGTAATGTGGGATATATAATTAATGTCATCCTCAATATTATTTTTATGTCCTTTTCTAGCTCTCTATCTCTTCATAATACACATATATATATGAGGATCAGTTTGACTATTATTTTTCCATTGAAAGGGACTACAACTGTTCAACGAAAGAAAAGGAAGAAAAAACTAATGTTATCAACTGGCGTAAGAGAATGGATGTTGGCGAGAAATCTATATTCTTTAGTCGTGAAGAGGGATCTTACGTCACTACAAATATAGAATTGTGCAGCGTTTGAGATATATGTTTTTTTTTTTTCAACGATATAACTCGGGCTTCAATAATGGGACCCACTCACTCCTCTATGTGGAGCTGCTGCCGAGTTGGAAAAACAAGCCCTAACAGCAAAGCACTTTGACAATAGAACAAGGTAACATCACTTATTAATAGAGTGTAAGTCCCACAATATGCAACGTATCAATGAGATCCACTTTTCTATTAGTGTGATGTTGAATATTATTGATGTTCTTGGTCTTTTTCATTTGAATAAGAAAATCATCACCTGATTAAAAATTAGACAAGAAATTAATTAGACAAACGGCATTCCATTTAGTTAATGACACTGGAGTATTTAAATTTACATGTCATTTTTCCACGTTTTAGTTTTTACCAATGTATCAATTTTTAAGGAGAAATTTCCACAGACAGACGGGGTTGTAGATCAGATTCTTTGTGTGCCAGGTATGCAATTTCAATACCAACCAGGGACAAAGTTTCTTCCTATATCTTCGATATTTCCATTGAAATATTTGAATTTCTTAAATACAGAAATATCTTTATAGTGTAAAGAAATTTCTCCAAAATTTTAATTAAAAAAAAATCTATATTGGTGAAGTACTTGTACCAACCAACAGACATGTAGGGAAGAGTTTTTTCTGTGAAATAATTAAAATTTACACGAATGCACGAAATTCCCTTATCTGATTTGGATTTTTTTTAAAAAATCTCTTGAACATAATAGACGTTGAAATTATAAAAAGGAAAAAAAAAAATTTGGAGTAACGAGTACAGCTATGGAACCTTATAATAATTATTTTTATCTGATTACTAGCTTGTGTTCCTTTCCACAAAATGCTAACTAACAAGTGGCCACAGTCTTGTCCTGGCAAGGCAAGTCTGGTCTTCATATCATAACGTTTATCGACTTGTATTTTCTTTTCAAGCTCTTTTAATAGTGTGTCGAGATCATAGAGATGGACAATAACTTGAGGTTTGGACTCAAATTTTCTGTTTAATTTTTGGTATCTTAAATAGTATTTAACAAGTAATGTTATTTTATATCATCATAAAAGCTTTGAAATATTTTACAATTGATTTTTCATACCTTAAAATCTAATGTCATAATACGATTGGTTAGACATGATTTGAGCCATCAAAATTAAACATGAGATTTCAATCCCCAGGTTTGAGCTTTCCCTCTATCATGTTTATTTATTTATTTTTTTCCCCTCATTATAACAAGGCCCTCCATATTCATCCATATGTGAGAAGCAAAAGGCCAACGAAGCAACCGGGAACAATTCCTCTTCCCATTCTAGGAAACCTCAGTTTTATGGCCAAGCTTTCTCAGTCTTATGGCCCCATTATCCGTTGAATCTCGGCCTAATCACCACAATTGTTAGTATTTATTTATATATTATCTAAGAAAATTATCTAAATAATCACTTCTATTTTTTTTTTCATCTATTAATTAACATGATATAAAATTTTTATTCTTGATCAACATGATATAAATTTTAGTTAACTTTAGTTTAATTTTGTATTATGTTAATCTAGTGTCAAGTTTTTGTACTATGTTAGTGGAATAGTCTTTAAATTTAGTCAAAATTATCCACCCTCTTATATAGTTTAAGATATACCAAGCATATTTCAAAAACTAAAAAAAAAAAAAGATATATTTATAGGTATTAAAAAAAAAAAAAAAGAGTTCAAACATATTGACATTTTGGTATTAACAAAAAAAAAAAAAAAAAGTTTTCAAAAGGTCAATATGTTTATACGTAATGGATAACCGGCCGCCAAAGAAAAGTTTTGGTGGCGTGGTTTGATTCAACCAGTAGGCCACACATATCAAGGAGTGAAAAGTCGATACATGTTGCCAGTGGCGGCGCTAGCAGGGCGTAAACAATTTATTTTTATTTTTATTTTTATTTTTATGAGAAATTAATATTTAGGAGGTGTTTGTTTATCATTTTATTTTAAATTAAATTATACTTTTTTTCATCATGATTTTTGTCTTTTTCTGAAAAAGTTTTTTGTCTTTTATGAAAAATTACTATTGAAACTTAAAAATCTTAAACTAAACTCATTCACCAAACACCCCATAAAACTGTTAAAACGATATCTTAGTGATTTTTAAGAATTACCAAATATATTGCATAAAGATAGATCACAAAATATAATATAATATATAGCCTATAATAAGTTTTATACTTTTAAAAGTATTGCAAAATAGCTTTTAATTGGGACATACTTAAAGACAATTGAATTAGAACGTGGGAAAAAAAATGAAAAATCATAAAACTTTAATGCATTTTTTTTAATTTTAAAAAAATTCAGTGGGGGCTACAACCCCCACTCAATAACATCTCCCTCCGCCCCTGATGTTGCTGTTAGGAGTATTAAAGCAGCTATATCGGTAGTTACAATAAGAATGTTTTAGGAACATTAGCTGTGCAATATCAAGGCTTATTTTGTGTAACGTCTGCGATTGTAATATGATAAATGGATGATAGTTGAGCATAAAACAAAAAAGTATTTAGCTTAGAGCACAATAATTGAAATGGAATCACATGACTTATTAACTTAATGAGGGTTTACTGCAATTTAAATATCGGATACATAATTGTAGGATATTGACACGCAAATACATATTAAGATACAATTAATAGTGGAAAAAACATCAACTTATTATATGTCTTTTTCTATCAAAAAAATGTCTTGAGTAAAATTATGCACTGTTGAAAAGGCAGATAAATGGTTAGTCAAATATATAACATGGAGAAAAAAGAAGACATTAATATGTAAGATCTAACCCTCTGTTTGGTACGTTAAGTTAGTTGGAGATAAAATTTTTAAGTTAGAGTCGGTTGATTTTTCAAAAACTAGTTATAAATTTTGTTGACTTTTCAAAAAAAGATAAAAATTAAGATGAAAAAGTACAGTTTAGTTGGAATTAAACATGCATACCAAACGGGTGCTAATAATCCGCCAAAAGGATTTAAATAACCAGTTTAGAATAGGAAACCTAATGAGTATAAATAAGCTGGTAATTTATACAAAATTTGTATATTTAATTTTGTAACTTTTTTTTTTTTTTGGTTGTTGCTATCATCACAAGTTCATTGTAACTTTAGATGGAGAGAAAATGATGAAGGGCAATGAGCTCTTTCTTTATTCACCTCCAGCCCCATGTGCTCGGCTAATTGGTCTTTGATTTATATCATTGTTAGTTATAATTAAGTTAACAGAGAAGGAGAGAGAAAAAAGATATAACGGAAAAGAAGAAAAAACGGAGGGATAAGGATAGAGAATACGTTTAGTTGTAATATGACAAAGCAGTCAATATCAATATTTTAAACGAAAAAAATTATAATAATTCAAAAGACTTTTCCAATATTTGGAGAATCTTCAACTAATAAAGTTAAAAGACTTGAACATTGAATATAGGGCTAGGCAATCGCCAAATTGGAATCGATAACCATCACCGCCAGCAACTGGCACATGAATCTCCAAAGCTGATGTTGTGCAAAACGACAATAGGAATGCAGAATTTTCTTCAATGTGTGACGTAAAACGGAAGAAATAATTAAGTTTGTGAAACATTAAGAAATAAATAAATAAATTCGTGAAACATTTAGAAATATCATTATATATCAAATCACAATGTTTCAAATATGCTATATATTTATATATATATATATATATATTAACAAATATAGAATTGATATCAAAATATATGTAAGAAATTATCTAATAAATGTAGATAAATTATTCATTTGGTCCCTAATATTTTTTACGATATTACAATTTAGTCCCTAGCCTTTTTTTTAGCTAAAAACTCCCTAAACTCTTTACTAAAAACTCTTTAAAAGCGTATAAATATATAAATATATATATGTGTGCATACATTTTTTTTTGTTAACAAGTGAAAAAAAATTAGCAAAAAATATCATGTGAATCACATATAATTTACTATTTAAGAGTAATTATAAAAAAATTACATATTTCAACTTACATATATATTACATAAATGTGATTTGTTCAATCTAATTTTTAACATTTGCTAGTTAAAAGGACCATTCTGCACATTTTTAATAAGTTTAGGGAGTTCTTAGCTATTAAATAAAAAAGAAAAAGAAAAAGATTATAAGTGACCAACTTTATAAAAAGATTCGGGATCAAAGGAGTAATTTACCTAATAAATATAATATTTTCATATATTTTTTTTAACAAATAGAATATTAGTATTATCCTACATTCGTTAGAGCAGACGTACCAAGTAATCTTCTATATAAGAAGGAACGTTGCCCGCAAACCAAAAGCATAAGCAAGTGTGAGAAAAAAGAGAAGAAAAGAGAGAACATGGATTCACTTGTGAGCTACATTTTTTATGTCATCATCCTATGGATCTTTATCCAATCCTTGTTCCGTTTTTTAGGAAGAAGTAGAAAGCTGTTTCCACCGGGACCGAACCCGTTACCCATTGTTGGAAACCTCTTTGCGCTTGGAGACAAACCTCACAGATCCTTGACCAAGCTTTCCCAGATTTATGGCCCTCTCATGAGTTTGAGGCTAGGTCGAATAACAACAGTTGTTATTTCTTCCTCAGCCATGGCCAAACAAGTTTTCCAAACCCACGAGCAGTTGTTCTCCAACCGACCAATACCGGACGCCGCCAATGCCGACAAACACAGCGAGTCCGGCATGCCTTGGTTGCCGGTTGCGTCGATGTGGAGAAATCTTCGAAAAATAAGCAACTCCCATTTGTTTTGCGCCAAGGCTCTTGATGGCAGCACAAACCTGAGGCAAGAAAAGGTTCAAGACCTTCTAAACCATGTCCGTAAAAGCGCCGAAGCCGGTGAAGCGGTGGAGATAGGGAGAGCTGGTTTCAAGACGGTCCTGAATCTGCTGTCCACAACATTCTTTGATGTGGATTTGGCAGATTCATCTTCCGACACCGCGAGGGAGCTCAAGGATGCCGTGTGGAATCTGATGGAAGAGATGGGGAAACCGAACGTGGCCGATTATTTCCCGTTTCTTAGGATGATTGACCCCCAGGGCAGAAGAAGGCGTGCCACTCTCAACATTCGAAAATTCACGGACTTGCTCGACGTTGTCATCAACCCAAGGTTAGGGCAAAAAGAAGGCAGTCCTCCTACTAGCTCAACTGAAGAAAAAAACAACGACATGTTTGCCACTCTTATCAACATCATGACGATCAGTGGTGGAGAGATTCCCAAAGAAGATCAGCTAGACAAACACAAAATTACACATTTGTTACTGGTAAGCTTCTATATATATATATATATACATATTTTTTTTCTGTCTCGTTTGGTTAGTTTCTAAGTTCTACGTACTATTTATTCACTCCTTTATTATTATTAATTAATTAATATTATTATTATTTTTTTCAAAAACAGTTCAAGTTTTACACTTTTTAACTCCAATTAGCCAAATATTCAACCAAATGCATGACTAATTAACTCCAACTCAAAATTTTCAATTTAAGAAGATGCCACAAAAGCATGCTTAGTGTTTGAAATCTTATATTGAATGGCAAAATAATTTTAACTAACAACAGAAATGAATGACAAAAAAACAAAATGGCAAATCCAGTTAGTCAAACAGGCAGAAATTCCTCACCCAATTCGTCAAATTTTTCTCAACCAAATTTTTAGCTCCAAACAGTTATCCCTTGTCAGTTTGTTAATTAACCATTACCAAATCTAAAAAATCGGATCCACCTAAACACAATCATAGAAAATGGATGTAAATATCTTACCAATTGAATTAATAATTGGCAACTGTTAAATTGTAGGATCTACTTTTGGCGGGGATTGAAACGATTTCAACCACACTGGAATGGTCGATGGCGGAGCTGCTTAACAACCCAGAGGTCATGTCGAAAGGCCGAGCAGAGCTTGAGCAAGTTATAGGCAAAGGAAACCAAGTGAAGGAATCCGACATAAGTAGACTTCCTTACTTACAAGCTATTGTCAAAGAGGCCTTGCGTTTGCACCCGGCACTTGCCGTAATTCCCCGTAGAGCCGAAGCTGACGTGGAAGTTTGCGGTTATGTCGTCCCGAAGGGTGCACAAGTGTTCATCAATGCATGGGCCATTGGGAGAGACCCAAGCATTTGGGACAACCCCAACAAGTTTAGGCCAGAGAGGTTTCTCGAAGCGAACATTGATGTTGGAGGCCGGACCTTTGAGTTTGTTCCCTTCGGCGGTGGGCGGAGAATATGTCCCGGCATGCCGTTGGCAACTCGGATGTTGCACCTGATGTTGGCTTCTCTGCTTCACTCCTTTGATTGGAAATTGGAAGATGGAGTTACACCGGATACTATGAACATGGAAGACAAGTTTGGCCTCACCGTGCAGTTGGATCAGCCTTTGCGAGTTCGCCCTATAGCAATCAATTAGTCGGCCACGTTAAATTAATAATGTGTTTTTCGATCGAACTACAATAAATTATGTGTTTATACTAAGTCCCAAATCTTGTGGCTCCTAAGTCCCAAATCCTCGTTTCCTCACCATTGGACTGACTCCAATGGCTTACAATAAATTATGTAATAAATTATGTATTACATGATCATGTGTTTTGTCGTATGAATGTGTGTTGTATTATGGCTTTGGATCTTCGTCCCGCACCTGAATTTTTCTTGTAATGTGTTTTTTCTACGTTTATCCGCATTTAATAAAATATTATTTAAAATTAAATGTGTTATAGACGATGTTCTATACTCCAATACAACTTTAACTATAAAAACCTTATCATATTTGATATACGAAAAATTGAAAGCTACAATGTTTTTTTTTTTTTACTTAAACTTAGAAATCTTTTATACCTGTAAGGGAAAACTAGTCTCATATTCATCAACTTAAACAACATAAATGGGTAGAGTAGTGTTCTTATTTGAGGGACGAGTTGACAAAAGACCACCTCAATCTATACTTGTTGATTTTGAAAAATTACCCTTTTATTTGTTGTTTAGAAAGTTACTAGTGCTTGAGTCAACATAACTGAAAAATTTTTTTCTTTATTTTTTTTTTAAATATTAAATCAAATGTTATTTCCTGTTCGAAATTCCTTTTAATGTCGTCAAATAAATTCATGAAAGTCAAGTTACTTTTTTTTTTTTTTTTTTTAAATTTTGGGTTGAAGAATGTCAAGTTACGTATTGTAAAGATAATTTTGCATTTATAAGTTGAAAATAAACGACCGTCATAACTCTTGTTATGATGTCGTTTTATCTACTTCAATTATGTTGTCGTTTTTAGGCAAACAGTAAACAAGCAGTTGGGGCATGATTGTTGAGTGGCAGCCTGTAGGCAGGTTGTAAAATTTTCAAAATTTTGAATCCCAAGACCGCCCAATGATGTAGATGGCGGTTACAGGATGGGCTGTCTGCTGGACAGTGGTTAGATATTGGAAACAATAATTTTGGAGTATAAAATTTAACTTACTTAAAATAATAAGTCTCATTTAGTTTACCAGTCCATATAGGATTAAACTCCATACAAAATTCGAATTCCATGGCCAGTGACAAAGCCACGTCCATCCGAGAACAGTTTTAGATTTTACCCCTAATTTTTTGGTTTATATATTTTAATGCTGCTCTCATCTTATATAAAATATATATATCTATATATATAACTCTTGGTAGTTGGAATATAAAATTAGGTTCTCATTCACGGAAAATTTATCTCTATATTTTAATTACGCTCTTCTTAAAAACTTCTGGATGCACCATTGTCCACGTATCTTCATTTATTATAATAAGAGGGGTGTATACTACTTTAAGTCTTGAGCTATCCTTAATCAAATTAGCAAATTAGTAAACAACCAAAAAAAAATCAAATTAGTGAATGAAAAATAAAAGAGTTGAAAGGGGAAAAAAAAAAAAAAAAAAGGAGAACGTTTGGTGAGTAGGCTGGTTTAGCTAACCAACCGAATGTATAAACGCACACTCACTCGTAAAAAAAGACTGGCGGATTGAAGAGCCGCTCAAATAGAGACGAGAGATGACATATATACATGTTTCTGTAATATTAACGAGAACCATGAGCTGGGTAGATGGCTTGAACGGGTAAAACAATGTGGTAATGAATCTATTTACCATCTCGAACATGTTGTTTTAACAATAAATTTTTCGCTCATATATATATATATAATTACATATATCTTGTGCTTAACTGAGAGAGGAAAAAAAAAAAAAAAAAAGATACGACTTACGACTCGCAAGATTTTTTAACTAAACGTCGTTTTCTTAGAAGTTTGCACGCATAATTAGGCTGAAAAGAAACTAACCCTTCGTCATATACTTCACACTTTAATGTTCTTGTCATTTATCTATTTGAAGTACTAGGTCATTTATGTCTGTTTTTAGGCAAACAAGCTCTCGAACATGCCGTTTTAAAAGAAATTTTTAAAGAGAAATTTTCAGTACTGACGGGGTTGTAGGTGAGATTCTTTGTGTGTCAAGTATATATATATACAATCTCAATACCAACCACAGAAAAAAAAAAAAAAAATTTTTTTCCTATATTTTTGAAATTTCTCTCAAAAATTTTGAATTTCCAAAATACAGAAATATTTTTATTGTGCAAAGAAATTTCTCCAATTTTTAATAAATAACGTATCGATTTTGGTGAAATTGTACCAACCAAAAGATATGTACGAAGGAGTTATTTTCTTGTGAAATAAATGAAATTTATACAAATGCACGAAACTTCCTTGTCTAGATTTGGATATTAAAAAAAAAAATATATATATATATATATTTATCTCATGAACACAAGAAAAGTTGAAATTCCAAAGAAAAAGTAAAAAACAAAAAGCTAGTTGGAGTAATGGAGGAAAAGGACAGACGTAGAGCCTTACAAATATCTGATCATTATAGTCTCCCTTCCCACAAAAAAGTTGACTAACAAGTGGTGACAGTCTGTTCTCGCAAGGTAAGCCTGATCTTCATATCATAAAACAGATACTTGTAATTTCTTTTCAATCTCTGATAGTATTGTGTGTAGAGACCATAGAGATGGATAATAGCTCGAGTTTGAGCTTGGTTTTATCGTGTCTTTTTTCCGTCATCATTATTATAATATGGATGCTAATTCTCCAAGCCTTCCACATTAATACATTTCCGAGAACCAAAAGGAAAAACAATCCACCGGGACCAAAGCCTCTTCCCTTTATAGGAAACCTCTTGGAGCTTGGTAACAAACCCCACAAATCCTTGGCCAAGCTTTCCCAGTCCTATGGCCCTGTCATGTGTTTGAAATTTGGCCGAATAACCTCAATTGTTATCTCCTCCTCAGCCTTAGCCAAACAAGTCTTCCAAACCCACGACCAGTTCTTCTCCCACCGAACCATCCCCGATGCCGTCCGGGCCCACCATCACGACCGGTTCGGAATGGCTTGGATCCCAGTTTCCACACCTCGTTGGAGAAAGCTTCGGAGATTATGCAGCCACCATTTGTTCTCCGCTAGGGCTCTTGACGCCAACCAGAATTTGAGGCAAAACAAGGTACGGGAGTTGTTATCGGATGTCGAAAAAAGTGTCCAAGCCGGCGAGGCAGTGGATATTGGTAGAGCGGCTTTTAGGACTTCCCTCAATCTGTTGTCCACCACTTTTTTCTCCGTCGATTTCGCCGGTTCGAGCAGCTCTGACATCGCGAGGGAGATCAAGGAGACTGTGTGGAGGATCATGGAAGAGGTTGGGAAGCCCAACGTGGCCGACTATTTCCCGTTGCTTAAGTGGATTGACCCACAAGGCATTAGGAGGCGAACCAATGTGCAAACCCAAAAGCTCGTTGACTTGTTTGATCGTGTCATCGACGAGAGGTTGCGTGTGAGGGAAGTTATGAAGAGTGGTTGCACCGAAGATAAGGATATGTTGGATACTCTTATCAACATGACCAGTGATGAAGACGACGGAGAGGACCATTTTGACAGAACCAAAATTCAACATTTGTTGCTGGTATGTTAATTTAATTTCTACTTTTGTGTGGACATATATATTGTTAATTGTTCGTGGTAATTTTTTGTATATGACGTTTTCTTTTTATTAGGAACAGGGAATTAAACTTAGATACAGTATCAAAAAAAAAAATATTTTTAACTAATGAGATCACAAACAATTAGTATCAAGAAAAATTATTCCTACATCCTCTAGCTTGACTTGATTCAATATTAAAGATAAAGTAACATTTATCTGAGTATCAAATCATAGTTGCGACCACATTTTTTACAAAGAGAAATGATAACCCTTTTTGGTTTCGAACCCTACCCATACCTCTTTCTCCCAAATAGATGTGAGTACGATTCAATCAAATTATAACTAGATCGCTGTTATTAGATCTTTTAATATTCATTTTTATAAAGTAATAGTATCAGGACAATTAAATACATCCCAACTAGTAAGGTTATGATTCCATATTAATGATAATTCGGTACGACCATTTTTTTTTAATCAGTGTGTGATTTATGACTCGTCTGTTAAAAAAAAAAAAAGAAAAAGAATACACTTTGAAATTCTGAATCTGAAGACTCCTGCCCAAACTGCATTCCCAAGTCCCACCCATTGGTGGCTAGTTGTGATCACAATTATTAGAAATAGACCTGACAAGATCAATCAAATAAATAACTAGCATTGAACACTGCTATTGGATCTTTCTTCGATGTTGTTGATGGTGATGTATAACAGTATGTGGTCCTACTTGAAAGTTGACAAAACCAGCATTTACGAAACACAGGACCTATTCACTGCGGGCACCGACACGACTTCATCGACACTAGAGTGGTCGTTGGCCGAACTATTAAAGGCCCCAGAAATCATGTCAAAGGCCCGAGCAGAGCTGGAGCAAGTTATCGGAAAAGGAAACCAAGTGAACGAATCGGATATAACCCGGCTTCCTTACTTACAAGCCATCATCAAAGAAACCTTGCGGTTGCACCCACCAACTCCGTTACTGCTTCCCAGAAAAGCTGGAGCGGACGTGGAAATCTTGGAGTATACAATTCCCAAAGGTGCTCAAGTGCTAATTAATGTCTGGACCATGAGAGACCCGAGCATTTGGGACAATCCGAAAAAGTTTACGCCGGAGAGATTTATTGAATCGAGTATCGATGTTGGAGGAGGGCACTTTGAGCTCACGCCCTTCGGCGGCGGAAGAAGAATATGCCCCGGCTTGCCTTTGGCGATGCGAATGTTGCACTTGATGTTGGGTTCTTTGCTTCACTCCTTTGACTGGAAATTGGGAGATGGGGTTGGACCAGATGATTTGAACATGGAAGACAAGTTTGGTCTCACCTTACAAAGGGCTCAGCCTTTGCTAGTTATTCCTATGTCTACTATGTAATAGTAATATAGTATTGCATGTTTCCGCGTTATGTAATACAAGCTTCAGTAAACGACAGTACTTTGTTTGTCCTATAAAATAACGTATTGTTTGGCACCATGATTTTGGTTGTATTATTATGCTATTTTATTTTTCTTAAAGAACGAGAATTGACATGATCTTTGTGCCCAAAAAAAAAAAAAAAAAAAAAAACTTCTTGTGGTTCTTATCTTATAAAAAATTGAAATTTGTTGTGATGTTTCTGTTTTGATGTTGTATCTTATAATTATTCGTTTTCATTTCGTTTTAGGATGGGGGATGGTACTAGTGACTAGTCTTTAACTCAAGTCGTTTGTCAATGTTATTGTTACTTCCCATTCATTTTTCTGTTCATTTTCGTTTATTTTCTGTTTCTGGTCGTTTAGCTCTTTGTGTGTGTGTAAGTCCGGTCTTATCCTTGTCATGTCATTTCAGAGATTGTTGTTGTTGTAGCTGTTCATAACCATTTGAAATCTTTTTGTTGTTGTTTCCTATTATTGTCGTCTTTAATGTCCATGTCGTTACGTTGTCATTTATCCTTGTCATGTCCTTTATGAGGTCATTTCATTTTCATTTTCCATGTCATTTTCTTATTTAATCTTTTTTATGTTTTCAGTGTCCATGTTGTCTTTCTATCCTTTTTAGCCTTTTATGTTGTTTGGTTTTATTTAATTGATTTCAATCTTTTGTTGTTGTTTATCCATTAATGTCGTTTCCTCTATGTTATCTTTTTTTATGTTCACGTCGTTTTCGAATTTTATGCCGTGTTTATCCCTTTATGTTTTGGACTTATCATTTCGATGCAGGAGGAAGACGACAAATTAACATGTCGTTTCATACCTGGGTCTCAACAGTCCATGTTGAGAACTCAAGGGAAGAGAGTGAAGGCTTCACTGTGAAGGGGGCATTTCTCCATCCAATTTGCAATATCCTTTGATATATATATGTTTTCCCTTCAGGCTAGCTTTCAACCATGATGTGAGCTTCAATTGTCGTTTTTCAAATACTTGCCTTTTTTGCTTGACGGACGTGGTTTTCATGGTGTGCGTGCTTCGCTCTTTGGATTGTCGTGTTTTTCTAAACCTTTACATTGCTAGCGTTGGATTTTTTTTACTGACTGCGTGTTCTCACTAACCACAACCATTAATGAATTGTCGCTTTTGGCATCGAACGACAGCATGATTAAAGAAAGAAAACGACATGTCGTGTGCCAAACAAATAACCGCAAAAGCAAGCGGTTCAAAGACAATCATAAAGAAGAGAGAATTTTAAAGGCATGTCATTTTATGCCACTTGGACGGCAAAAAAAAAATTTTTGGACCGCAAATTATTTAATTTCCAGGCTTTTTTTTTTTTTTTTTTTTTGCGACATGAAACTTCTTTTAATACCAATGCATGTGTGCAACGTGCATGGTCTTACTACATCTTTATTTTTATTCTTTTTTTTAATTATTATTTCAGCTCAGACATGGTCTTACTAGTTTGATAATAAGTCTTCAATTTTGTACAAACAAAAAGAGGATACTGAGGAAATTTACAGTTGAATTACAAGTAGTTCTTTGTTTTAATTATTGTTCATTAATCATTGTGAGATTTTACGGAGGGTCTGAAAAATACATTATTGTTCACAGTGACTAATTGAATTTATTGGAGGCACAATTATAGACCAAAACTAAAACAATAGCAAAAAAAAAAAAAAAAAAAAAGAGGGACAATTTTCTTAATTATAACTTTCATACAATAAGTAACAAATTATAATTGTACTTGACGAGGTTTCATGCTTTGAAATTATTTTATGATAGTCTCATTATCAATATATATATATATATAAAAGAAATAACCCATCTAAGATGATAAATTATGCAAATCAAAGAGATAGAAAATAAAATGAATTAAAATACTATACTTTTAGAGTTGTAATCTGTAGACGGAAGAAAGAAAGGTAAAAATAAAATAAAATAAAATAAATAGCAATCAACAATGGTTTGGAGTTCTGTGTTGTACCTTTTGAGTTTGATGTTTATGGCGACGGAGGACAAAAGAGAAGGGATAAGGGAGCGGCGAGCATGTGAAGAGAAAAAGGTTTTTAAAAAAATGAAATGAAAAGAAAATCCGGGAGAGTGGGAACACAAAGGACAAAGTAGAAGCGACATGAAAAGGCTGATAATTTGATGTCCTTTATAAAAGTAAAATAAAAAATTCCAATTAAATAGCTCTGGATAAAACGCGTATGAATTAACTTAACTCAAATTATAAAAAGCCCCAAAAAAAAAAAAAAAAACTAAAGAGATCAAATCAGTAGGGGCAGAAATAAAAATTCACTTAAAATTGGTTTATAAAATTTTTTTTAATTTTCTCAATAAAGGCACGTGTCCCACTAACACCCATGTAGATCCGTGTCTTTGTTCGGACTTTATTTTTTAGTTGTCAAATTTGCATAAATCTATTTATTCTACGTATGCTTTATTTTGATGGAATTTTGACAAGATCTAATTATTAACAATATATATTATTGCTATCAGGTTCTAATTATAAAAAGGACTTTCTTTTAATCATTTGTTTTTAGGTTTGCTTTGTTTGCAGAAGTAACATATCCTTATTTTGTTATATCTTGAGTTGTTTAGAAAGTCGTTCTAACGACCTATTTGCATTTTGTTTTTCGTTCTCAAATACATGACAGTACTTATTAGCGTAAAGTTTAGTGCAAAAGAACTGCAAATTCATTGTCCACGAGTCAACACTTTGTTGTTTCTTAAGAAAACTATGCTCGTTTTAATCAAAGGGAGAAGGAGGAAATATCATTATTTCACATTTAGAATGGAAAATAGTAGTATAATTTTGTAGGGAATGAAATAATAGTAAATTTTAATTTTAGTTTTGAAAATAACCAAAATGCCCTAGAACCTCCCTTTTCTCTCTCAGATACCACTCCCGCCGACAAATCTCGCCGTCACTGTCACTATGTAACTCTAGTATCATCGCAGGTGACACAGATTGTGAACTCCGTCACGGCAAAATTGCGACAACAGTGCCCCCGGACGAAGCCTTGCGCAATGGTGGAAATCACGACACCTAGCCTCGTGTGATGGCGGGAATTGCCTCTAAATCGCAATTGCGATCCAAGGTCACCTGTTCTCAGTCGGAGATTGTCACGGAAAAATCCCGCCAACATTGACTCCGAACAGAGCTTCGTGACAACAGGAATTGCGATTCACGGAGATAAAACGATATATAAATCAGTATTATGATTACTCCTCCACTAATTCGCACTAGATAATAGCGAGAGATTCTTGTCAGTAAATTAATGTTTTTTTTAATTTAAATTTGTTGTCGTGTGATATAAATGATAAGAAAAAATATATATATATATATATTTAGTGCCAAACTTTATTACAAAATGACAATATTGTGTAAACTCGTTGAGTTAAAAGACATGAAGCTTGATCTAACTCATAGAATTGCATGTGGTTTCTACTTCTATATAACCTTATTGGATTATTATTATGAATATATTTACTAGGATATACACCCCGATTAATTAGCAAATGGGCATAATCACGTTTTGGGAGTTGTGAGAAGCATTATGGTTGTCATTATTCTATTGCTCTCTTACCAATCATAAAAGTCTTATTTTTATGAGATATAGCCGCCGGGGGGGGGGGGGGGGGGTTGTTGGGGCTTTGGAACTATTGCTTATCCTTTATTCCTAATCAAAATTTTTTTTTTCTTGCTGAATTCATACGGTGTTATTTAATATATTCTTGTAGCTTTCCCAGTATCCTTAATCAGAATACATACGTCGACCATTTTTGTGGCGATATTAATTGAGAATATGTAATTCTGTGATAGCCAATTTGCTGTTTGTAAATGTTTGGTGTTCAAGGTTTGCCTTAAAAGTAAGCAAAATTCAAGTTTGTATGATGTTGGGATGATTTAGAAAACAATATTTTTGCAGATAAAGTTTTTCATTTTTTTATTCCCTAAATATTCTCCTAACTCAAATCATAATTGACAATATTATTTAGACATTTTCATAAGGAAAAATAGTTTTAAAAAATTCTCTCTTTATATATATATTTGTTCTTAATTTAAAGGGATTCAAATTATATATCTTGTGATTAAATTATATGTGAAGTTATTTTTAGATTACGCCTGTAATCACAAAAAAAAAAAAAAAAATCTCTATATTTAAGTGTACTCTAAAATTTTTTTGTTATACAATTGTAAAATAATTAAAAAAAAAAATATATGTGCCACAACTCACAAACAGAAAACGTGCCCAACTAGTAGACAAGAATAGATCAAGTGCCAAGTTGAAGAGAGCTTCCACAAGAAACTAATCATCTTCCCACACGGAGGCTTTTTCCACATTTGTGCCCAACCTTAAATTTTCAGATTCATTCCCTTCAAAAAATAAACAAATAGCGGTCTAAGCCATTTAATAGAACAATTAATAATGAATACGGTCCAGACAATTCATTTACAAACTCGCTCTCAACTGTCCCGCATGATCCGATTGTCAAAATGTCGTTGTCGTGTGACAGTTCATTAAACAAGTACGTGTACTTTTTTTCGGTTTTAAAAAAAAAAAAAACTAGTATGCGTACTTGATTTATTTATTGTGTATAAACCAAACTTCTTGACTTTTTTGGTACTAAAAATAAGTCAATATTTTACTAAAAAAATAATAAGTCAATATTTTTTCAGTTGATGAATAACCTCCAGCCACTTGGAAGTAAAATATTGGTCGGCTGTTTGATTTCAACCATAAAGACCAGTAGGCCGCGCATCAACGAGTGAAAAAGTCGAAACGTGTTTTTGATTGTAGAAGTCAAAACATGTCGCTGTCAGGTGGATACGGAGTACTAATTCATCTATGGGTTGAAGAGTCGTATTGATTAAGCATGCGTTTAGGTTACAATTTAAACTTTAGGTTTTTTATCTTTTTTTTTTTTTTTTGTCTATTTTTAAAAATATAATAAAAATTATAATTAATTTTTGAAAAATTAATTAATTTAAACATGAAAATTTTATCTCAAACACATATTCTAAACGACCCTAAATTGTATTTTGTAACATATTATAGTTACAAAGTGTGGTGTAACACATCTTAGAGTTCGTTGGTGGTTCCATCTCAACTACAAACTCACAAATCTATAACTCAATTTTCTCTCTCTTCCATTTTTAAAAAATTCAAATATTGAAAGTTCATAACTTTCTTATTTCAAATTGAAATAAGATAATTCTTGTGTCAAAATGCTTACAACGATGAAATGAATGAACAAGATTTATTTTGCACATTTTTTTAGAATATTTTAAATTTTTACATTATTTTCTATATTGCGGTTCGTTTCCAATTATGTTTCAACCAAACACATATTTCCAAATCAATCTTCAAAATTATGTCTTCAAAAGTCTCCCCAAACGGGCCTTTAGCATGCGTTCCACAGCTCACACATTAACTTAAACTATCCAACTCTAATTATTTTTTATCTTTTCTAAAAATAGTCAACTTAGTTTCGCTATTTATAATTTTAACTTTACTTAAAACTCAAATTTGTAGGAAAAAGAGGTAATTTAAGTAACGGAATTTTTTTTAAAGATCGTACTAACTCATGCTGCCATATATAATAAATTATTCTACAATCTACGTACCTTGAGAGAAGATAACAAGAATACCAGAGGATGTGATCAAAGAGAGCTTTAACCAACTAGCCTTCTTTACCATTTTCCAATTCCCAAACGGTAGAGTGTATGGGCGCTCAATCTCTCGATTAATATTCTTGTGCAGCTTTCTCCTTCCAATCACCAAGAACTCTTGCAGCTTATTATTACTATAATTGGAGAATAATAATAAGCTCGCTCACTTTAAAGTCTGTGGTCTAAATAAAATAGGAGCCCCTAGTATCTTATTTATAGTGAATGAACTGGGTGTAATTTGAATTTGGATAGGACATTTGAAAAAGATTTTTCTCTCTCCTCCTTCCCTAATCTGCATTTTTTCTCTTGCGTGAAAAACAGAAAAATCACCACAATTGGTTTAGGATATTCAAATTTTGATTCAATTTTTTATCTCTAATCATCTTATGATTTTATCACCATAATTACTGTTTCATAACTCCAATTTAAATTTAAAATAAAATCATGGTAACTTTATTTGAAATAAATAATTATATAATAACTATCCAAATCAAATCAATAAGAAGAAAATATTTTCCTTCCCATATCCTCATAAAAAATGCTTACACAAGGTAGACTAGGATTAGATTTTGTTTCAATTTCAAATCTAAATAGGATAATTACCATATTTAATTTAAAATATTTATTTAAATAAGATTATCTAGATATTTAAATTAATCTCATATTTATCACAAAAGATAAATATAATTAATTCAAATTTCAAATCTTTTCTTCAAATAAATATTTATTCAAACTAAATATGTATCTAATTAATTAAATGAAACAAAATTCTCATTCTACTCTTAGCAGAAAAAACACATATACCTTGCTGAAAAGGTTTCAAGTCTATGGCAAGAACTTGCTGCCTTAAAATAGCAGTTTGCTACATTGGCCACGCATCCCATTCTGTTTTCGATTACGAATCTAATGATGACTTTGAGGGAATATTCGATCCAATATTTGATGAAAGCGATGATGAGGAAGAAGGAAAAAAGATTAATTTTGATTCAATCTTTGATTCAATATATGACGAATAGGTTGGAGAAGAGGAAGATCAAATTGTCAATTTTTCTCCAATCTATGACGAAAGTGATGGAGAGGAAGAGGAAGTACAATTTTCTTTTGATCCAGTTTTTGAGGAAATTGAACAAGAAGATGAATGTCAAATATTTGATGAAGGTGACGAAAAACAAGATGAGGTATTTGAATTTTGCATGATCATCATTGAAGAAAATTTTCCATTGAAGATTGATTAAGATTCTAACACATCCAATACTGAGAAAAGTTCTCTATCAGTTGATTTTAGTGAATTCGACAACCATTCAATTCAAAGATGGATCATTCCAAATTCGTCATGATTGTTCTCAACTCATTTCACTTGAAGCTCCTACAGATTCGAGGACGGATCTTTTTCACCTCGAAGGGACTGATGCAGTGCATTAAATTCTAAATTGTAAAATGTTTCCGATTCTTTATTTCTTTTATTCATTTAGCTTAATTCAGCACTATAAGTAAATTAAGTTTCCTGTTTCGTTTCTAGTTTCTATAATTAGCTTTAAGATTGTTTCCTTTTAGTTTGTTTCATTTACTTTGTTTTTTCAATTGCCTATTTAAAGGCTCCGTCGATATTGTACTTTTTTCAACTTTTGATTATTAATTAAAAAAAAAAAAACTGAAACTATTCTCACCAATTGCTTGTTTTTTCGATATTCATTTGAATCAATGAAATACTTGCGCCCTTGATTTCCAGTATTCCATGCGAATCAATGGATTTTCTAAGTTTATCCTACACTTCCGCTACATCACTAAGCCAGCCAAGATGTGGAGGATTTGATCCTCTTCAGAGATGCGATGGCCAGCAGACGCAAGAACGTTTGCACAGGTCTTAATTTTGTTGAGGTATTCGCTCATGGTGAGGTTTCCTTTCTTCAAGGTTTGCATTTGCAGTTTGTACAACAAGGTAGTTGTGATCTGTGAGTCAAATGGTGATGACTTGGCTTTGGGGTTGGATGATTTGGATCTGAGGAATGGGTTTTATCGCTAAGGGATTCTCAGGTGGATTTGGAGCGGCTGCATTAGCTTGGTTTTCCATTTTTGTTGCATGAATTTGAGCTGGAGTAGCTCTGATACCATATAAAAGAAAGACCTTTAGAAAACCTTTTGTATTTCAAATGTTCCAGCCAAGTTAGAGGAGACTATGCAGTGGTATTTATACAAAGATCAAACACAAAACCGTAGGGAGAATTCCTCTACGTGGCAGTGAGCAAAAGAATAAGCCAAAGAAAGAAATTGTACACTTGACAGCTAATATGTACAAACGGTAAAATAAATGAAATACAAGAAATGAGGTCAAGTCCGGATAATGGATGGGAACAGGGGAAGCTTCAAGAACATCTACCAAACGACACACCAACTAAGCCTTGTATCAATACGGAGCTCCAAAAGGTTTCCTATGATCAGAAAAGGTTTTGGTCCCGGTGGAAGATTTTTGTTCCTTCCAAAGGAGTGATATGTTTTGTATGCTTAAATTGGGACCAAAATGATGAGAGAAATGTACAATAAACAACTGAAGACACCCATCTCTCCCTCTCTGTGATATTTTAGTTTTCTCTCTTTGAAAAAGAAGAAATAAAGAGTACGTTTTTTTATTTTAGTTTATTATTATTTTTTTATTTTTAGGAGTGGGGGTTGGAACATAAGAGAGAAGTTTTGCCCAACTCAAGTAATAAAGAGATATGGATATGGCAACGAACAATGAGCTACACTTTAGAGTGTTGCATGTACGTACACCAATATTTGGTTCGACTCTTTTGTCTTCCGTCAATATTAGTGTCTCGTACGTGGCTAAATTAAAAAAAAAAAAAAAATCCCTTCTCTAACGATATCCATCTATATTTAAATTGGCTTTTTGGTCATGCCTACTTTGTTTGTCACATAACAGCCACGTAATGACCACATCATCATCATGTATATATATATTTTGCTTTTGTTTTTGCTTCTGCTTTACTTGTTTATGTGGCACACGCGTGTGCTATACAACTAGTAATAGTAGAAACCTCAAATATTTGAGAAATAATTTAGTTGGTGGCAATGGTGGAGGTAGGTTAGCGTAGTGGGGGCTTTACTGAAATTTTGTCTTCCTTTTAATTTTGCTCTACATTTTTATATTTTTCTTATTTTATAGATAACTCTATAAAATAGAGTTATTTTAGTATTTTTAACCTTGTATTTTTGTTATAATTTTAGTAATTTATATTAATTTTTCTAAATGTATAAGTTAATAATGTTAATAGGGTTAAAAGTAACAGTTTAAAGCTAAAATGTGATAAAAGAAATTCAAAATTATAAAAGAAAATTCGGAGTTATCATCCATCACTCTTCTAAAAGACTCATGCATGCCCATTCGAGGTTTGGGCTGTCATATCAACAAGGAGAAGGCTCAGATTGCAAGTTCCACACACTTGCCCTCAGCCCGCGCGTCCAAGGCCGTGTGTTAGGCAGAGGATGCCGGATTGGATGTGGCATGCTTCAGCTTTATTTCGTGCACCTGCGAGCTTCAGCAAGTCCGAGATCGCCACATCTTTCCTTCAGCCAGTTGTCCGGTGCACATGTCCGTGTAGGCCCACTAGGACTGATTCGCATTAGCTGCTGAACCAAAAGGGAAAAGAAAAGAAAAAAGAAAAAGAAAAAAAAAAAAGGGAAAGTTGAAGTCGGCTTGGAGGCTTTAAGTAGAAGCCTATGGATTCGTGCCTATGGTCTTAAAAACAAAGAAAAAAAAATAGAAAAAAATAATTTTAAATTTTAGGTTTAGTTTTCTACGAAATTAAGGAGATATTATCTTGAATCATTAAGAAGAGAGGGAGAATAAAATTTAGAAGAAGTCTTTGGAGACTCGTGACACCTTCAAATTGGGTTTTCTTATTTCATTTTTCTATCCTTTTTATTTTTGTAATTTGATAATGATTAAACCTTTAATTTGTAGATTTTTATTTTTATTTATGAAGTAATTTTTTTTTCTAGGATACGATCTATCCAGATTATAATTTGAGTTTTTTCTATTTTTAATCAATTAATATTCTATTTCAATTCTATGATGAGTACTTTAATATGAGTTTAATGCTTTTGAATTTATGGCCAATGTTTGCATAATTTAGTATTTGATTTGAGACTAAGAAGTGATAATTGAATAAGCCTTTATTTAATCTACCATGAAATTGTCATAAGCTAGAGATAATTATGAAACTTGTGTAGTATTATGAATTTTTGGTTTTTAATAAATTATGATAAATTGTCTGAGACCATGATGTGATAAGGCTTGTTATAATAACTTGTTATAAGCTAGAGATAGCTATGAAACTTGTGCAGTATTATGAATTTCTAGTTTTTAATGAATTATGATAAGTTATCTGAGATCGAGAAGTAATAAGGCTTATTATAATAAATTGTTAATCCTTGAGAAAGATTAATTAATATATTAGTAAGATTCGCTGGCAGCATAGGAAATAGACGTTGATTAATTGGATTAAAAGATTTGAATATGAGTAATCCGGTAAAATCGGAAACCCTAGATTTTGAGTATTTTGAGTACTTTGTCTTTTCACTTATTTTGTTATTTTTATTTAAAAATATCTTTCTGCTTATTCAAATAAAATTGGAGTTAATATAATTTTGGTAATTAGTAACGACAATTTTCGTGGAAACAATACGTTAATAATTTTTTTATTACTTGTTTACGATATTGTGTACTTGTAATTTTCCGCAACATTTATCTCCACTAAAATTAAAAATCTCATATAGTCTTCATTCAAGATTACCCTTTATTTATTATATTTTGATCTTATTTATTTCTTAAGACAAAAATTTTGATGTACATCCTTACTGTGTTATAGTCTGACTCCGTCATTGGTTGGTGGGTGGCCGACTTCCACTATATTAACAATTACAAACATGACATGACTACGTAAATAGTAATGACAAGCCAATTATGGGATTTTGTCAAACACGTGCGATGAAAAAAAGTTATTTACTCAAATACTCTAATTTCCATATGCAATATTAGTCTTATAACTAAAATAAATATTTTGTGTGTAACTGATACCATATTGTCAATGAAATCAAAGTGATTAATATTCTATTAATATTTTACACATAAAAACATGTTAACTAATATCTGGACACTATCAGTTAGCGCGAGACACCCTGATATAAAAATACTGTATTAGGCGTTGATATAATCCCAAAAAAATGTATATGTGTCCACAAATATTCTATTAATTCCTCTAGATTGGTGAAGCTAGCTCAAGAATCATATCGACCTACATAATCAAATCTTCAATAATTAAATTTGATTCAATTAAACTCTTAATCTGTTAAATATAATTATCAACTTTGATCCAAGCCATGAGCGATCAAAGTTGCACTATAAGATTGTGCAGATATATATATTGATAAGTTTTTGGTAAAATCTTTCGTCAGTTAAAACAGCCAATTGTCATATATATGATGTCATCCTTCATTACGAGTATTCATATTCAGGATTTTATTTAATTGGGCGAGTACTCTTTTAATAAACAACTACAAAAAAATCTTATACCGATTTCCGCTTACAAAAATAATAGGAAATCAATAATTAAGTAGAGAGAATTTTCGTCATTTGCTTAGTATTATTCAATGTCATCTGATTTTCTCAATCGACGGCTCTCTGCCAAACTAGCTAGTCTAGTCAAAATACTTTGAGGTAAAAGCCTACGTGATAAATGTGGGATATATAATTAATGTTATCCTCAACATTATTTTTATGTCCTTTACTAGCTTTCTATATCTCTTCATACTATACATACATATGACAATTAGTTTGACTATTATTTTGCCATTGAAAGGGCATTGGACTGTTCAACGAAAGTAAAGGAGGAAAAAACTAATGTTTGCCAACAGGCGTAAAAGAATGCATGTTATTGCGAGAAATCTATATTCTTCAGTCGCAAAGAGGGATCTTATGTCTCTACAAATGGAGAATTGTGCAGCATTTTAGATATATATGTTTTTTTTTTTTTTTTTTTTAACGATATAACTCAGGCTTCAATAATGGAACCCACTCACTCCTCTATGTTGAGCTGCTGCGGAGTTAGAAAAACGAGCCCTAACAGCAAAGCTCCTTGACAATAGAACAAGGTAAAGCAATACGAGGGAATGAATTATTTGAATAAAGCAATGCTACGGAACATCAGTTATGTTTAACATCACTCACTAATAAAGCGTGAGTCCCATAAAATGGGGCTCATCAATATGATCAACTTCTCTATTAATGTGATGTTGAACATCACTTATGTTCCTCAGTATTTTTCATTTGAATAAGAAAATCGTCACCCGATTAAAAATTAGTCAAGAAAGTGACTTAAAAAAGGGGGGGTGGGGAATTTTAGAGTACAAGTTAAAAATACAAAAAAGGGGAGTTTATTGCTACCCTAGTTATGTAACTAAATAAATTATAAAAAAAAGACACAAGCTACGATTCACCTGATTATATAACTAAGGGGACGTTTAGTTCGTTAGCTCATAATTTACAACTAAAATGTACTTTTTCATCTCAATTTTTATCTTTTTTTTTAAAAGTTTTTGTCTTTTCTGACAAATTTTTAACTCAAACTTAACTAACGAACCAAACAAAGCCTAAACGTTGTTTTTCTAGAAGTCTACATGTACCCTTCATTATGCTTAATAATACTTAGCCTACATTTGATGCTCATATTTATTTTGAACTTAACTGTACTTTATGGTTGGTTTTTTATCATTTTCTGAAAAAATCAGCAAAAATTATAAATAGTTGTTGAAGAGTCAACCAATTTCAATATAAAAATTATTTTTCATTTAAAACTCAATCCAAACACCAAACATACCCTTAATGTTGTTGTCATTTATCTATTTGAAGTTCGCAATCGTTTATGTCTGTTTTTAGGCAGACAACACTCTCAAACATGCCGTTTTAACAATTAATCAGACAAACGACATTCCATTTAGTTAACGACACTAGAGTCTTTAAATTTACACGTCGTTTTTCTACGTTTTAGTTTTTACCAATGTATCAATTTTTAAGGAGAAGTTTCCACAGACAGACAGGGTTGCAGATCAGATTCTTTGTGTGCCAAGTATACAATTTCAATACCAACCATGGACAAAGTTTCTTCCTCTATCTCGGATATTTCCATTGAAATATTTGAATTTCTTAAATACAGAAATATCTTTATAGGGTAAAGAAATTTCTCCAATATTTTAATTAAAAAAAATCTATTTTGGTGAAGTTGTACCAACCAACAGACATGTAGGAAAGAGTTTTTTCTGTGAAATAATTAAAATTTACACGAATGCACGAAATTCCCTTATCTGATTTTGATATTTAAAAAAATTCTCCTGGACATAATATACGTTGAAATTATAAGAAGGAAAAAAAAAAAAAAAGTTGGAGTAACGAGTACAGCTATGGAGCCTTATAATTATTTTTATCTGATTACTAGCTAGTCTTCCTTTCCACAAAATGCTAACTAACAAGTGGTCAAGTCATGTCCCGGCAAGGCAAGTCTGGTCTCCATATCATAACGTATATCGCCTTGTATTTTCTTTTCAAGCGCTTTTAGTAGTGTGTCGCGAGATCATAGAGATGGACAATAACTTGAGATTTGGACTCAAATTTTCTGTTTAATTTTGGTATCTTAAATAGTGTTTAACACCTGATAGTATGTTAAATCATTATAAAAGCTTTGAAATACTTTACAATTGATGTTTCATACCTTAAAATCTAATGTCATTCAATAATATATCATTACATGATTGGTTAGACATAATTTGAGACATCAAAATTAAACATGAGATTTCAATCCTCAGGTTTGACCTTTCCTTCTATCATGTCTTTTTTTTTTTTTTTTTTTCCTTCATTATAACAAGGCCTCCCATATTAATCCATCTGCGAGAAACAAAAGGCCGATTAAGCAACCGGGACCAATTTCCTCTACCCATTATAGGAAACCTATCTTATGGCCCCATTATGCGTCTGATACTCGGCCTAATAACCACAATTATTATTATTTATATATTATATGAGAAAATTATTTAAATGATCATTTCTATTTTTTTTTCATTTATTAATTAACATGACACAAAATTTTCATTCTTGACTAACATGACACAAAATTTAGTTAACTTTGTATCATGTTAGTCTAGTGTTAAGTTTTTGTGCTATGTTGATTAAATAGTCTTTAAATTTAGTTCAAATTATCCACCCTCTTATATAGTTTAAGATATACCAAACATATTTCAAAAATTCAAAAAAAAAGGAATATATACCAAAAATATTGACTTTTTGGTATTAAAAAAAAAAGGTTCAGAAAGTCAATATGTTTATTGGTCAAGAATAACCGGCAGCCACTTGGAAGAAAAGTATTGGCCGGCGTGGTTTGATTTAACCAGTAGGCCGCACATATCTCAAGAAGTGAAAAGTCGCTACCTGTTGCCAGTGGCGGAGCTAGCATCTTATTTCACTGAGGGCGTAAAATTTTTTTTTTTTTTTTTGAGAAATTAATATTTAAAACTAGTAAATGATATCTTAGTGATTTTTAAGAATTACCAAATATATTGCATAAAGATAGATCACAAAATATAATATAACATATAGCCTATAATGAGTTTTATACTTCTAAAAGTATTGCAAAATAGCTCTTAATTGGGACATATGTAAATATAATTGAATTAAAATGTGGGCAAAAATGAAAAATCATAAAACTTTAATGCATTTTTTTTTAATTTTAAAAAATTCAGTGGGGGCTACAACCCCCACTCAATAACAACTCCCTCCGCCCCTGATGTTGCTGTAAGGTGGATATGGAGTATTAATGCATCTATATGGGTCGTTACAATAAGAATGTTTTAGGAACATTAGCTGTGCAATATCAAGGCTTATTTTGTGTAACATCTGCGATTGTAATATGATAAATGGATGATAGTTGAGCATAAAACAAAAAAGTATTTAGCTTAGAGCACAATAATTGAAATGGAATCACATGACTTATTAACTTAAGGAGGGTTTACTGCAATTTAAATATCGGGTACATAATAGTAGGATATTGACATGCAAATACATATTAAGATACAATTAATAGTGGAAAAAAAGTCAACTTTTTATGTCTTTTTCTATCAAAGAAATGTCTTGAGTAAAATTATGCGCTGTTGAAAAGGCAGATACATGATTAGTCAAATATAACATGGAGAAAAAAGAAGACATTAATATATAAGATCTAAGCCTCTGTTTGGTACGTTAAGTTAGTTAGAGATAGAATTTTTAAGTTAGAGTTGAGTAATTTTTCAAAAATTAGTTATAAATTTTGTTGACTTTTCAAAACAAAGATAAAAATTGAGAAGAAAAAGTACAGTTTCGTTAGAGTTAAACATGAATACCAAACGGGTGCTAATAATCCGCCAAAAGGATTTAATTAACCATCTTAGAATAGGAAACCTAATGAGTATAAATAAGCTGGTAATTTATACAAAATTTGTATATTTAATTTTATAACTTTTTTTTTTTTTGGTTCTTGCTATCATCACAAGTTCATTGTAACTTTAGATGGAGAGAAAATGATGAAGGGCAATGAGCTATTTCTTTACTCACCTCCAGCTCCATGTGCTCGGCTAATTGGTCTTTGATATATATATCATTGTTAGTTATAAGTTACCAGAGAGAGAGAAAAGATATAACGGAAAAGAAGAAAAAACGGAGGGACAAGGATATGAGAGAATACTTTTAGTTGTAATATGACAAAGCAGTCATCAAAGCTTATAGTTGTTAATATTTTAAACGAAAAAAAATTATAATAATTCAAAAGACTTTTCCAATATTTGGAAAATCTTCAACTAATAAAGTTAAAAAGACTTATACATTGAATATAGGACTAGGCAATCGCCAAATTGGAATCGATAACCATCACCAGACAGCAACTGGCACACGAATCTCCAAAGCTGATGTTGTGCAAAACGACAATAGGAATGCAGAATTTTCTTCAATGTGTGACGTAAAACGGAAGAAATAATTAAGTTTGTGAGACATTAAGAAATAAATAAATAAATTCGTGAGATGGGTCTAGCATTTAGAAATATCATTATATATCAAATCACAACGTTTCAAATTTGCTATATATATATATATATATATTAACAAATATAGAATTATCAACATATATGTAAGAAATTATCTAATAAATATAGATAAATTATTCATTTGGTCCCTAATTTTTTTTAGGATATTGCAATTTAGTCCCTAAAATTTTTTTTAGCTAAAAACTCGCTAAACTTAAAAGGGTATAAATACATATATATATATATACACTTTTTTTTGTTAACAGGTGAAAAAAAAATTAGCAAAAAATATCATGTGAATCACTTATAATTTACTATTTAAGAGTAATTATAAAAAAAAATTACATATTTCAACTTACATGTATATAACATAAATGTGATTTGTTCAATCTAATTTTTAACATTTGCTAGTTAAAAGGACCATTTTGCACATTTTTAATAAGTTTAGGGAGTTCTTAGCTATTAAATAAAAAAGAAAAAGAAAAAGATTATAAGTGACCGATTTTATAAAAAGATTCGGGATCAAACCAGCAATTTATCTAATAAATATAATATTTTCATATATTTTTTTTAACAAATAGAATATTAGTATTATCCCACATTCGTTAGTGCAGATCTACCAAGTAATCTTCTATATAAGAAGGAACGTTGCCCGCAAACCAAAAGCAGACGCCAAGTGTGAGAAAAAAGAGAAGAAAAGAGAGAACATGGATTCACTCGTGAGCTACATTTTTTATGTCATCATCCTATGGATCTTTATCCAATCCTTGTTCCGTTCTTTAGGAAGAAGTAGAAAGCTGTTTCCACCGGGACCGAACCCGTTACCCATTGTTGGAAACCTCTTTGCCCTTGGAGACAAACCTCACAGATCCTTGACCAAGCTTTCCCAGATTTATGGCCCTCTCATGAGTTTGAGGCTAGGTCGAATAACAACAGTAGTTATTTCTTCCTCAGCCATGGCCAAACAAGTTTTCCAAACCCACGAGCAGTTGTTCTCCAACCGACCAATACCGGACGCCGCCAATGCCGACAAACACAGCGAGTCCGGCATGCCTTGGTTGCCGGTTGCGTCGATGTGGAGAAATCTTCGAAAAATAAGCAACTCCCATTTGTTTTGCGCCAAGGCTCTTGATGGCAGCACAAACCTGAGGCAAGAAAAGGTTCAAGACCTTCTAAACCATGTCCGTAAAAGCGCCGAAGCCGGTGAAGCGGTGGAGATAGGGAGAGCTGGTTTCAAGACGGTCCTGAATCTGCTGTCCACAACATTCTTTGATGTGGATTTGGCAGATTCATCTTCCGACACCGCGAGGGAGCTCAAGGATGCCGTGTGGAACCTGATGGAAGAGATGGGGAAACCGAACGTGGCCGATTATTTCCCGTTTCTTAGGATGATTGACCCCCAGGGCAGAAGAAGGCGTGCCACTATCAACATTCGAAAATTCACGGACTTGCTCGACGTTGTCATCAACCCAAGGTTAGGGCAAAAAGAAGGCAGTCCCACTACTCGCTCAACTGAAGAAAAAAACAACGACATGTTTGCCACTCTTATCAACATCATGACGATCAGTAGTGGAGAGATTCCCAAAGAAGATCAGCTAGACAAACACAAAATTACACATTTGTTACTGGTAAGCTTCTATATATATATATATATACATACATACATATTTTCTTTTTTGCCTCGTTTGGTAAGCTTCTAAGTTCTACGTACTATTTATTCACTCCTTTTTTATTATTATTTTATTAATATTATTATTATTTTTTTCAAAAACAGTTCAAGTTTTATACTTTTTAACTCCAATTAGCCAAATATTCAGCCAAATACATGACTAATTAACTCCAATCAAAATTTTCAATTTAAGCATATGCCCTAAAAGCATGCTCAGTGTTTGAAATCTTATATTGAATGGCAAAATAAATTTAACTAACAACAGAAATGAATGGCAAAAAAACAAAATGGCAAATCCAGTTAGTCAAACAGACAGAAATTCCTCACCCAATTCGTCAAATTTTCCTCGACCAAATTTTTAGCTCCAAACAGTTATCCCTTGTCAGTTTGTTAATTAACCATTAACAAATCCAAAAAATGGGATCCACCTAAACGCAATCATAGAAAATGGATGTAAATATCTTACCAATTGAATTAATAATTGGCAACTGTTAAATTGTAGGATCTACTTTTGGCGGGGATTGAAACGATATCAACCACACTGGAATGGTCGATGGCGGAGCTGCTTAACAACCCAGAGGTCATGTCGAAAGGCCGAGCAGAGCTTGAGCAAGTTATAGGCAAAGGAAACCAAGTGAAGGAATCCGACATAACTAGACTTCCTTACTTACAAGCTATTGTCAAAGAGGCCTTGCGTTTGCACCCGGCACTTGCCGTAATTCCCCGTAGAGCCGAAGCTGACGTGGAAGTTTGCGGTTATGTCGTCCCGAAGGGTGCACAGGTGTTCATCAATGCATGGGCCATTGGGAGAGACCCAAGCATTTGGGACAATCCCAACAAGTTTAGGCCGGAGAGGTTTCTCGAAGCGAATATTGATGTTGGAGGCCGGACCTTTGAGTTTGTTCCCTTCGGCGGTGGGCGGAGAATATGTCCCGGCATGCCGTTGGCAACTCGGATGTTGCACCTGATGTTGGCTTCTCTGCTTCACTCCTTTGATTGGAAATTGGAAGATGGAGTTACACCGGATACTATGAACATGGAAGACAAGTTTGGCCTCACCGTGCAGTTGGATCAGCCTTTGCGAGTTCGCCCTATAGCAATCAATTAGTCGGCCACGTTAAATTAATAATGTGTTTTTCGATCGAACTACAATAAATTATGTGTTTATACTAAGTCCCAAATCTTGTGGCTCCTAAGTCCCAAATCCTCCTTTCCTCACCATTGGACTGACTCCAATGGCTTACAATAAATTATGTAATAAATTATGTATTACATGATCATGTGTTTTGTCTTATGAATGTGTGTTGTATTATGGCTTTGGATCTTTGTCCCGCACCTGGATTTTTCTTGTAATGTGTTTTTTCTACATTTATCCGCATTTAATAAATTATTATTTAAAATTAAATGTGTTATAGATGATGTTCTGTACTCCAATACAACTTTAACTATAATAACCTTATCATATTTGATATACGAAAAATTGAAAGCTACAATGTTTTTTTTTTTTTTTTTTTTTTTTTTTTTTTTTTACTTAAACTTAAAAATCTTTTATACCTGTAAGGGAAAACTAGTCTCATATTCATCAACTTAAACAACATAAATGGGTAGAGTAGTGTTCTTATTTGAGGGACGAGTTGACAAAAGACCACCTCAATCTATACTTGTTGATTTTGAAAAATTAGCCTTTTATTTGTTGTTTAGAAAGTTACTAGTGCTTGAGTCAACATAACTGAAAAATTTTTTCTTTATTTTTTTTTTAAATATTAAATCAAATGTTATTTCCTGTTCGAAATTCCTTTTAATGTCGTCAAATAAATTCATGAAAGTCAAGTTACTTTTTTTTTTTTTTTTTTTTTAATTTTGGGTTGAAGAATGTCAAGTTACGTATTGTAAAGATAATTTTGCGTTTATAAGTTGAAAATAAACGACCGTCATAACTCTTGTTATGATGTCGTTTTATCTACTTCAATTATGTTGTCGTTTTTAGGCAAACAGTAAACAAGCAGTTGGGGCATGATTGTTGAGTGGCAGCCTGTAGGCAGGTTGTAAAATTTTCAAAATTTCGAATCCCAAGACCGCCCAATGATGTAGATGGCGGTTACAGGATGGGCTGTCTGCTGGACAGTGGTTAGATATTGGAAACAATAATTTTGGAGTATAAATTTAACTTACTTAAAATAATAAGTCTCATTTAGTTTACCAGTCCATATAGGATTAAACTCCATACAAAATTCGAATTCCATGGCCAGTGACAAAGCCACGTCCATCCGAGAACAGTTTTAGATTTTACCCCTAATTTTTTGGTTTATATATTTTAATGCTGCTCTCATCTTATCTAAAATATATATATATATATATATAACTCTTGGTAGTTGGAATATAAAATTAGGTTCTCATTCACGGAAAATTTATCTCTATATTTTAATTACGCTCTTCTTAAAAACTTCTGGATGCACCATTGTCCACGTATCTTCATTTATTATAATAAGAGGGGTGTATACTACTTTAAGTCTTGAGCTATCCTTAATCAAATTAGCAAATTAGTAAACAACCAAAAAAAAAAATCAAATTAGTGAATGAAAAATAAAAGAGTTGAAAGGGGAAAAAAAAAAAAAGGAGAACGTTTGGTGAGTAGGCTGGTTTAGCTAACCAACCGAATGTATAAACGCACACTCACTCGTAAAAAAAGACTGGCAGATTGAAGAGCCGCTCAAATAGAGACGAGAGATGACATATATACATGTTTCTGTAATATTAACGAGAACCATGAGCTGGGTAGATGGCTTGAACGGGTAAAACAATGTGGTAATGAATCTATTTACCATCTTCGAACATGTTGTTTTAACAATAAATTTTTCGCTCATATATATATATATATATAATTACATATATCTTGTGCTTAACTGAGAGAGGAAAAAAAAAAAAAAAAAGATACGACTTACGACTCACAAGATTTTTTAGCTAAACGTCGTTTTCTTAGAAGTTTGCACGCATAATTAGGCTGAAAAGAAACTAACCCTTCGTCATATACTTCACACTTTAATGTTCTTGTCATTTATCTATTTGAAGTACTAGGTCGTTTATGTCTGTTTTTAGGCAAACAAGCTCTCGAACATGCCGTTTTAAAAAGAAATTTTAAAAGAGAAATTTTCAGTACTGACGGGGTTGTAGGTGAGATTCTTTGTGTGTCAAGTATATATATATACAATCTCAATACCAACCACAGAAAAAAAAAAAAAAATTTCCTATATTTTTGAAATTTCTCTCAAAAATTTTGAATTTCCAAAATACTAAAATATTTTTATGTGCAAAGAAATTTCTCCAATTTTTAATAGATAACGTATCGATTTTGGTGAAGTTGTACCAACCAAAAGATATATACGAAAGAGTTCGTTTCTTGTGAAATAAATGAAATTAATAAGAATGCACGAAACTTACTTGTCTAGATTTGGATATAAATATAAATATAAATATATATATATATCTCATGAACACAATAAAAGTTGAAATTCCAAAAAAAAAAGTAAAAAACAAAAAGCAAGTTGGAGTAACGGAGGAAACGAACAGATGTAGAGCCTTACAAATATCTGATCATTATAGTCTCCCTTCCCACAAAAAAGTTGACTAACAAGTGGTAACAGTCTTGTCCTCGCAAGGTAAGCCTGATCTTCATATCATAAAACAGATACTTGTAATTTCTTTACAATCTCTGATAGTATTGTGTGTAGAGACCATAGAGATGGATAATAGCTCGAGTTTGAGCTTGGTTTTATCGTGTCTTTTTTCCGTCATCATTATTATAATATGGATGCTAATTCTCCAAGCCTTCCACATTAATACATCTCCGAGAGCCAAAAGGAAAAACAATCCACCGGGACCAAAGCCTCTTCCCTTTATAGGAAACCTCTTGGAGCTTGGTAACAAACCCCACAAATCCTTGGCCAAGCTTTCCCAGTCCTATGGCCCTGTCATGTGTTTGAAATTTGGCCGAATAACCTCAATTGTTATCTCCTCCTCAGCCTTAGCCAAACAAGTCTTCCAAACCCACGACCAGTTCTTCTCCCACCGAACCATCCCCGACGCCGTCCGGGCCCACCATCACGACCGGTTCGGAATGGCTTGGATCCCAGTTTCCACACCTCGTTGGAGAAAGCTTCGGAGATTATGCAGCCACCATTTGTTCTCCGCTAGGGCTCTTGACGCCAACCAGAATTTGAGGCAAAACAAGGTACGGGAGCTCTTATCGGATGTCGAAAAAAGTGTCCAAGCCGGCGAGGCAGTGGATATTGGTAGAGCGGCTTTTAGGACTTCCCTCAATCTGTTGTCCACCACTTTTTTCTCCGTCGATTTCGCCGGTTCGAGCAGCTCTGACATCGCGAGGGAGATCAAGGAGACTGTGTGGAGGATCATGGAAGAGGTTGGGAAGCCCAACGTGGCCGACTATTTCCCGTTGCTTAAGTGGATTGACCCACAAGGCATTAGGAGGCGAACCAATGTGCAAACCCAAAAGCTCGTTGACTTGTTTGATCGTGTCATCGACGAGAGGTTGCGTGTGAGGGAAGTTATGAAGAGTGTTTGCACCGAAGATAAGGATATGTTGGATACTCTTATCAACATGACCAGTGATGAAGACGACGGAGAGGACCATTTTGACAGAACCAAAATCCAACATTTGTTGCTGGTATGTTAATTTAATTTCTACTTTTGTGTGGACATATATATTGTTAATTGTTCGTGGTAATTTGCTCGTATATGACGTTTTCTTTTTATTAGGAACAGGAAATTAAACTTAGATACCGTATCAAAAAAAATATATTTTTTAACTAATGAGATCACGAACAATTATAGTGTGTTTGGTTGGTTAGTTTGAGTTGAAATATTTTAATTGTAATAGCAAATTTTTTTGAATTTTCAGAAAAGACAAAAAACTTTTTGAGAAAAAGACAAAAATTTTTTAGAAAAAAGACAAAAAAAGTACAGTTTGAATTGAAATGAACTAATTTACCAAACAAACCATTAGTATCAAGAGGTTGACTTGATTCAATATTAAAGATAAAGTAACATTTATCTGAGCATCAAATCATAGTTGCGACCACATTTTTTACAAAGAGAAATGATAACCCTTTTAGGTTTCGAACCCTACCCGTACCTCTTCTCTCCCAAATAGATGTGAGTACGGTTCAATCAAACAATAACTAGATCACTGTTATTAGATCTTTTAATATTCATTTTTATAAAGTAATAGTATTAGGACAAATTAAATACATCCAAACTAGTAAGGTTATGATTCCATATTAATGATAATTTGGTACGACCATTTTTATTTTTAACCAGTGTGTGGTTTTGACTCGTCTATTAAAAAAAAAAAAAAAAAGAATACACTTGAAATTCTGAATCTGAAGACTCCTGCCCAAACTGCTCTCCCAAGTCCCACCCATTGGTGGCTAGTTGTGATCACAAATATTAGAAATAGACCTGACAAGATCAATCAAATAAATAACTATAATTGATCTCTGCTATTGGATCTTTCTTCGATGTTGTTGATGGTGATGTATAACAGTATGTGGTCCTACTTGAAAGTTGACAAAACCAGCATTTACAAAACACAGGACCTATTCATTGCGGGCACCGACACGACTTCATCGACACTAGAGTGGTCGTTGGCCGAACTATTAAAGGCCCCAGAAATCATGTCAAAGGCCCGAGCAGAGCTGGAGAAAGTTATCGGAAAAGGAAACCAAGTGAACGAATCGGACATAACACGGCTTCCTTACTTACAAGCCATCATCAAAGAAACCTTGCGGTTGCACCCACCAACTCCATTACTGCTTCCCAGAAAAGCTGGAGCGGACGTGGAAATCTTGGAGTATACAATTCCCAAAGGTGCTCAAGTGCTAATTAATGTCTGGACCATTGGGAGAGACCCGAGCATTTGGGACAATCCGAACAAGTTTACGCCAGAGAGATTTGTTGAATCGAGTATCGATGTTGGAGGAGGGCACTTTGAGCTCACGCCCTTCGGCGGCGGAAGAAGAATATGCCCCGGCTTGCCATTGGCGATGCGAATGTTGCACTTGATGTTGGGTTCTTTGCTTCATTCCTTTGACTGGAAATTGGGAGATGGGGTTGGACCAGATGATTTGAACATGGAAGACAAGTTTGGTCTCACCTTACAAAGGGCTCAGCCTTTGCTAGTTATTCCTATGTCTACTATGTAATAGTAATATAGTGTTGTTTCCGCGTTATGTAATACAAGCTTCAGTAAACGACAGTACTTTGTTTGTCCTTTAAAATAACGTATTGTTTGGCACCATGATTTAAGTTGTATTATTATGCTATTTTATTTTTCTTAAAAAATGAGAATTGACATGATCTTTGTGCCCAAAAAAAAAAAACTTCTTGTGGTTCTTATTTTATAAAAAATTGGAATTTGTTGTGATGTTTCTCTTTTGATGTTGTATCTTATAATTATTCGTTTTCATTTCGTTTTAGGATGGGGGAGAGTACTAGTGACTAGTCTTTAACTCAAGTCGTTTGTCAATGTTATTGTGATTCCCCTTTCATTTTTCTGTTCATTTTCGTTTATTTTCTGTTTCTAGTCGTTTATCTCTTTGTGTGTGTGTGAGTTCGGTCTATCCTTGTCATGTCGTTTTATACCTGGGTCTCAAAAGTTCATGTTGAGAAATCAAGGGAAGAGAGTGAAGGCCTCACTACTGTGAAGGGGGCATTTCTCCATCCAATTTGCAATATCCTTTGATATATATATGTTTTCCCTTCAGGCTAGCTTTCAACCATGATGTGGGCTTCAATTGTCGTTTTTTAAATACTTGCCTTTTTTGCTTGATGGACGTGGTTTTCATGGTGTGCGTGCTTCGCTCTTTGGAGTGTCGTGTTTTTCTAAACCTTTACATTGCTAGCGTTGGATTCTTTTTACTGACAGCGTGTTCTCACTAACCACAACCATTAATGAATTGTCGTTTTGGCATTGAACTACAGCATGATTAAAGAATGAAAACGACATGTCGTGCGCCAAACAAATAACCGCAAAAGCAAGCGGTTCAAAGACAATCACAAAGAAAGAGAGAATTTTAAAGGCATGTCATTTTATGCCACTTGGACGGCAAAAAAAAAAAAAAAAATTTTGGACCGCAAATTATTTAATTTCCAGGCTTTTTTTTTTGCGACATGAAACTTCTTTTAATACCAATGCATGTGTGCAACGTGCATGGTCTTACTACATCTTTATTTTTATTCTTTATTATTATTATCATTATTATTATTATTATTATTATTATTTCAGCTCAGACATGGTCTTACTAGTTTGATAATAAGTCTTCAATTTTGTACAAACAAAAAGAGGATACTGAGGAAATTTACAGTTGAATTACAAGTAGTTCTTTGTTTTAATTATTGTTCATTAATCATTGTGAGATTTTACGGAGGGTCTGAAAAATACATTATTGTTCACAGTGACTGATTGAATTTATTGGAGGCACAATTATAGACCAAATTTTCGAACTAAAACAATAGCAAAAAAAAAAAAAAAAGAGGGACAATTTTCTTAATTATAACTTTCATACAATAAGTAACAAATTATAATTGTACTCGACGAGGTTTCGTGCTTTGAAATTATTTTATGATAGTCTCATTATCAATATATATATATATATATATATAAAAGAAATAACCCATCTAAGATGACAAATTATGCAAATCAAAGAGATAGAAAATAAAATGAATTAAATTACTATACTTTTAGAGTTGTAATCTGTAGACGGAAGAAAGAAAGGTAAAAATAAATAAAAATAAAATAAGTAGCAATCAACAATGGTTATGTGTTGTACCTTTTGAGTTTGTTGTTTATGGAGACGGAGGACGAGAGAGAAGGGATAAGGGAGAAGCGAGCATGTGAAGAGAAAAAGGTTTTTAAAAAAATGAAATGAAAAGAAAATCCGGGAGAGTGGGAACACAAAGGACAAAGTAGAAGCGACATGAAAAGACTGATAATTTGATGTCTTTTATAAAAGTAAAATAAAAAATTCCAATTAAATAGCTCTGGATAAAAAGCCTATATGAGTTGACTCAACTAAAATTATAAAAGCCCAAAAAAAAAAAAAAAAACTAAAGAGATCAAATCAGTAGGGGCACAGATAAAAATTCACTTAAAATTGGTATATAAAAAACATTTTTTTTTTTAAATTTTCTCAACAGAGGCACGTGCCCCGCTAGCACCCATGTAGATCCGTGTCTTTGTTCGGACTTTATTTTTTAGTTGTCAAATTTGCATAAATCTATTTATTCTACATATGCTTTATTTTGATAGAATTTTGACAAGATCTAATTATTAGTAATATATATTATTGCTATCAGGTTCTAATTATAAAAAGGACTTTCTTTTAATCATTTGTTTTTAGGTTTGCTTTGTTTGCAGAATTAACATATCCTTATTTTGTTATATCTTGAGTTGTTTAGAAAGTCGTTCTAATGACCTACTTGCATTTTGTTTTTCGTTTTTAAATACATGACAGTACTTAGTAGCGTAAAGTTTAGCGCAAAAGAACTGCAAATTCATTGACCACGAGTCAAGACTTTGTTGTTTTTTAAGAAAACTATGCTCGTTTTAATCAAAGGGAGAACAAGGAAATATCATTATTTCACATTTGGAATGGAAAATAATAGCATAATTTTGTAGGGAATGAAATAATAGTAAATTTTAATTTTAGTTTTGAAAATAACCAAAATGCCCTAGAACCTTCCTTTTCTCTCTCAAATACCACTCCCGTTGGCAGATCTCGCCGTCGCTGTCCCTATGCAACTCCGGTAAAGTCGTAGATGACGCGGATCATGAACTCCATCATGGCAAAACTGCGACAACAGTGCCCCCGAACGAAGCCTTGCGCGATGGCGGAAATCACGATACCTGGCCTCGCGTGATGGCGGGAATTGCGTCTAAATCGCAATAGCGATCCAAGGACACCTGTTCTCAGTCGGAGATCGTCACGGAAAAATCCCGCCAACATTGACCCCGAACAGAGCTCCGTGACAACGGGAATTGCGATTCACGGAGATCAAACGATATATGAATCAGTATTAGGATTACTCCTCCAATAATTCGCACTGGATACTGACGAGAGATTCTTATCAGTAAATTCATGTTTTTTTTTTTTTAATTTACATTTGGTGTCGTGTGATATAAATGATAAGAAATATATATATATATATATAGTGCCAAACTTTATTACAAAATGACAATATTGTGTAAACTCGTTGAGTTGAAAGACATGAAGCTTGATATAACTCGTAGAATTGCATGTGGTTCTACTTCTATATAACCTGATTGGATTATTAATATGAATATATTTACTAGGATATACATTCCCGATTAATTAGCAAATGACCATGCAATCATTTGTTGGGAGTTTTGAGAAGCATTATGGTTATCATTATTTTATTGCTTTCTCACCAATCATGCAAGGCTTATATTTGTGAGATATAGCTGAGAGAGGGGGGGGGGGGGGGGGGGGAACTATTGCTAATCCTTGATTCTTAATCAAACAAATTTTTTTTTTTTTTACTTTCTTGCTGAATTAATACGGTGTTATTTAATATATTCTTGTAGTTTTCCCAGTATTCTCAATCAGAATATATACGTCGACCATTTATATGACGATATTAATTGAGAATATATAATTGTGTGATAGCCAATTTGCTGTTTGTAAATGTTTGGTATTAATCAAAATTGAAGTTTGTATAAAGTTGTGATGATTTAGAAAACAATATTTTTGCAGATAAAGTTTTTCATTTTTTTTTATTCCCTACATATTCTCCTAACTCAAATTGACAATATTATTTATACATTTTCATGAGGAAAAATAGTTTAAAAATTCTCTCTCTCTCTCTCTCTATATTTGTTCTTAATTTAGAAGCATTTAAATAATATATCTTATGATTGAATTATATGTGAAGTTATTGTTAAATTACGTCTGTAATCACAGAAAAAAAAAAAAAAATCTCTATATTAAAGTGTACTTTAAAATTTTTTTGTTATAAACATTCTGTGCCACAACTCACAAACAGAAAACGTGCCCAACTAGTAGACAGAAGGAAAAGATCAAGTGCCAAGTTGAAGAGAGCTTCGACAAGAAACTAATCATCTTCTCACACGGACGGCATTTTCCACATTTGTGCCCAATCTTAATTTTTCAGATTCATTCCCTTCAAAAAATAAACAAATAACGGTCTAAGCCATTTAATAAAACAATTAATAATGAATACAGTCTAGATAATTCATTTACAAACTCGCACTCAACTGTCCCACATGACCCGATTATCAAATTGTCGTCGTCGTGTGACAGTTGATTAAACAAGTACGTGTACTTTCTTTTCGGTTAAAAAAAAAAAAAAAAACTAGTATGCGTAGTCGATTTATTTATAATGTATATACCAAACTTCTTGACTTTTTTGGTACTAAAAATAAAAACCTCTTTGCTTCACCAACTCAACTCAACTCAACTCAAACTTTTTTTGTCTTTTTCCTCAAAAATTTTTGTCTTTTTCCCAAAAAGTTTTTTGTCTTTTCTGAAAATTCAAAAAAATTTACTATTCAAACTTAAAAATCTCAACTCAAACTATTCAACCAAACTCCCCCTAAGTCAATATTTTACTCAAAAAAATAATAAGGACCCGTTTGGAGGGTTAGTTTAAACTTAATGTTTAAATTCAAATTTTTTTTCTGAAAAAGTTTTTTATCTTTTTTTAAAAAAAATTTTATCTTTATTAAAAAGTTAATCAAAAAAATTACTATTCAAACTTAAAAATTTCAACTCAAACTCATTTACCCAATGGGCCAAGGTCAATATTTTTGCAGGTCATGAAATAACCTCCAGCCACTTGGAAGTAAAAGATTGGTCGGCTGTTTGATTTCAACCGTAAAGACCTGTAGGCCGCCCATCAACGAGTGAAAAAGTCGGAAAAGTGTTTTTGATTTGTAGAAGTCAAAACATGTTGCTGTCAGGTAGTTACACGCAGTACTAATGCATCTAATGGGTTGAAGAGTCGTCTTAATTAAGCATGCGTTTCGGATTATAGATTTAAATTTAAATTTATTTATTTTTTATTGTTTAATCATTTTTTAAGAAAATTAATAAAAATTATAATTATTTTTAAAAAAATCAATCAATTTAAATCTGAAAATTTCATCTCCAAACGATAAGTTCTAAACGATCCCTGAATTGTATTTTGTAACACATTATACTTACAAAGTGTAATGTTTTAGGAGCACCTGTGGTATTTCAAGTCTTAGAGTCCATTTGTGGTTCTATCTCAACTACTAAAATTTCCCAAATCTATTACTCAATTTTTTCTCTCCTTCCATTTTTAAAAAATTCAAATATTAAAAGTTCATAACTTTCTTATTTCAAATTGAAATAATATGATTCTTGTGTTAAAATGTTTACAACAACGAGATGAATGAACAAGACTTATTTTGCACATTTTTTAAGAACATTTTAAATTTTTACACTATTTTCTATATCGCAACTCATTTCCAATTCATGCTTCAACCAAACACATATTTCCAAATCAATCTTCAAAACTCTGTCTCCAAAAGTCTTCCCAAATGGGTCCTTAGCATGTGTTCCACAGCTCACACATTAACTTAAGCTATCCAACTCTATTTATTTTTAATCTTTTCTATAAAAATGTCAACTTAGTTTCACAATTTATAATTTTAACTCTTACTTAAACCTCCAATTTGTAGGAAAAAGAAGTAATCTACGTAGCGCAATTTTTTTAAAAAAAAAAAATTTAAGATTGTACTAACTCATATTGTCATATACAATAAATTATTCTACAATCTATGTACCTTGAGAGAAGATAACAGGAATATCTGAGGATGTAATCAAAGAGAGTTTCAACCAACTAGCCTTCTTTACTATTCTCTAATTCTCGGACGGTAGAGTGTGTGGGCACTCAATCTCTCGATCGGTATTCTTGCGCGGCTTTCTCCTTCCAATCACTTAGAACTCTTGCAACTTATTATTACTATAATGGGATAATAATAAGCTCACTCACTTTAGAATCTGTGGTCTAAATAAAATAGGAGGCCCTATAGTCTATTTATAGTTAATAAATTGAGTGTAATTTGAATTTGAATTTGAAGACACTTGAAAAAGATTTTTCTCTCTCCTCCTTTCCTAATATCATTTTTTCTCTTGCCCGGCCAGGAGACAAAAAAATCACCCACAATAGGTCTAGGAGATTCAAAATTTGATTCAAATTTTTATCTCCAGTTATCTTATGATTTTATCACCATAATTACTGTTCCATAACTCCAATTTAAATTCAAAATAAAATCATGATAACTTCATTTGAATTAAATAATTATGCAATAATTATCCAAATCAAATCAATAAGAATAAAAATTTTTTTCCTTCCCTTTGTCCTTGTAAAAAACGCCTACACAAGGTAGACTAGGCTAAGATTTTGTTTTAATTTCAAATCCACACCTACACAAGGTAGACTAGGCTAAGATTTTGTTTTAAATTCAAATCCAAATTAAATAATTACCATATTTAATTAAAAATATTTATTTAAATAAGATGATCTAGATATTTAAATTAATTATCCAAATAATTAATTTATCCATATCTCTTAATTTAAATTAATCTCATATTTATCACAAAAGAGAAATATAAATAATTCAAATTTCAAATCTTATCTTCAAATAAATATTTATCCAAACTAAATATTTATCCAATTAATGAAATGAAATAAAATTCTCATTCTACCCTTAGCAGAAAAAACGCATACACCTTGTGGGAAGTGTTCCATATTTTCTCTTCACTAAGTCCAAGAATTAAAATCATAATGAATATCCTAATTCATTATCATCTGTTAAGAAATTATATTGAACTAACAAATAAACCAATTGAACATATATAATATGGGCTCCAATAATTTAAATATAATTAATTATTCTATATCAAAAAAATTAATTACACAATTAGTAATTTCAGAGTCACACTACTGTAAACCTGAAATTGCACTCCCAATTTAATACTATATTACGTAAGCCAGTGTGTAGCCGCAATCTAATCCATTATACATCTAATAGGAAAATGACTATTCACCCAGAGTAAAAAATTAGTCATTTACCTAGCAAACGACCCTCCTTTATTTTCACATCTTATATAATGCCGTTTAAAAGGATAACATTTACTTTTATATGGGAGCTATGATTTATCTATAAGCAAAGCTCACATGTCGTGTACCTAACGAATTAGTCTAATAGCATACTTACTCTGTGACGTTTTAGCCTTTGGAACATTAAAGTTAAATAAGTCATAAACAAGAAGTTATTTATTTACTCAAGATTAAGATTATTGCATAATAAACGTCAAAAGTGAATTAATCTAATCAAGTATAGACTTATAGATTAATTACACTTTGGTCCAATTCTAATATATCACCACCACTAGTCAATATATCTATATCTTTATCTGAGAGTCAGCTCGCTCTAAATGGTTAAGATAAACCATTTCCCCAATTGGCTTTAGATAACATAACAGTCTTCATATGAATTCGATACTCACTCTAGCCCCATAGACTACGGACTATAGATTTAGATTACCTTATTTTAAAACGTTGTCTTCTCACATATAAAAATCCATATTACATGCAATATTCTAATAGTTTAAACACCAAGTTATCAATGAGTCCATATTTGCTTACGATTTACTTTAACATGTATTAATCTAGATGAGGTAGTATAGCAAATATATAATGAAAAAACCTCAAATACATTATTAATTAGTTCAAAATAAATGAAATACAACTAAAATATCTTTCACTCTTAGGGAATTCCCAATATTATTTTAAAAGTCCATAACTTTACTATTTCGAATCCAAACGATATATATATATATATTTTCTATAAATTCCATAGAATTTTGTGATTAACAAAACAAAATATTTATTTATTTAGTTTTCCATACATATTTCAAGATTTTACACTTTTGAATTCCAACTAATCAAACACATGATTTCAAAATTCAACTCAAACTCTAATCAAAATAACTCCAATTCTCCAACTCAAGTGAACTAATCATACACATGCTTATCGTATGTGAAGAGAGAGAGAGAGAGAAGTAATGCTAAAGCACAATAATGTGAAATGAAATCATTTTATTAACTTTATGAATTGTTTACTATTCTAAATAAATATTGGGTAACATAATAGTAGGATATTGATATACTTAAAAAAAATGAAAAAAAAAAAAAGAACGAGAAAATGAAAGTATTTGTTAAGATATAATCCGTGATTGAAAAAATTTCAACCCAATAGATGTCTTTTTCCACCGGCCAAGAAAAGTATCAAGTAACCATGAATGGTTGAAAAGACAAACAGCGTGAAGATCATAAATATTCATGAATCTGTGAAGAGATAATTTGGTCTGTGATATATTGTTTATTTGTGCATAAGTGACCAAAGAAGGAGAGAGAGAGAGAGAGAAGATAAAAGGAAAAAAAACAAAACAACAAACAAAATAATCAAAGCTTATATTGTCACAAATTTGAAAGAAAAAATTATAGTACAAAAGACTTTTGCAATTTGTATAGCATCTTCAACTAATAATAAAGATAAAAAACTCGAACATTGACATAGAACTGGATGGATTTGATACGTACTAAATTATTATTGACAAGATTGTAGTCAAAACCAAACTAGGATATTGAGGTACCATTCAAATATTCAAATATACATTTATTAATTTGACCCAAGTTGCGTATAATCTTACAAATGTACGAGTAGTACACAAGTAATAAAGTGTGAGAGTAAAGTATCTTCCCACGAGGTTGTTTTTTAATCCAAATTTAAGCTAAATACCATAACTATACAATAATCCTAATTTTATATAGACAATTGCAATTTGGAAAAGAAACTAAATTAAGCAACTTACTTAACTAAAACTAAAGTAAACAAACACAAATAGAGAGATGGATTAAAGGGAACTCAATGATATATATGTGAGGTTAGGGGGTTTTGATTTCCCTTAACTAGACTATGTTTTTTTAATTCAAAACTTGTTAACTGATCTCATTCAAATCATTAATCATAGTTTCCAATTTTAATTTCGCTCTCTCACAAGTACCGAGCAAAATAATTTCATTCTCTCAAACTTAATGACATCAAAGTCCTTGGTAAACGCGAAATTGGAATTGACTACCATCTCCCATTCATCAACTGCAAAGTGAATCTCGAAAACCGATGATGTGCAAGACAACAGAGAATGCATAACTTTCTTGAATATAATATAGTACATACAAAGGAATATAATTAGTTAATTTCGTGAGACGTTACGAAAAAAATAAAATAATAGAAAATTAATAGTAGTAATTGAAAAATTCGTGAGATTGATCCGGCCTTTGGTTTGATCCATCTATGTACACCATGATACACTTTACTAACAACTTATTATATTGCTAGGGCTTGGTTAAATTAGGGAAATAAACTGCATCGAAATACAAACGAAACCTAGAATCCAACAACAGATAACAACACATTGCCATCCATGCATAGTAACATGTTTTGGGCATATTTATTTTCCAATTTATTTAAATGGATATTTTGGACTAAATTTGGGTTAGCTATCAACTACTACCGTGATGAGTGTTTTTTCATTTATTTTGTATTTTTTTTTTGACCTTGACATTAATATCAATCAGACCTCAAATGCAACCAACAAATATATTAAAAATAAATATGAAATCAGATAATATCTTATTTGGCGACATCTTATTTACCTAATAACGATTTCAAACCTTTTTTTTTTATGCAACTATTCAAACTTTTTGAATATTCATTAATCCAACAAAACATTTGATCATTTATACCAGCTCGTGCCAAATTTCAACATATATCAGCCGTTTAATTTTCAACTAAGAATACTTTTTGGATGACGTAAATGTGATATCCCAATTGGATGAAATTAAGTGTGGTTATGGATGCTTATTGAAAGTGTGATCAGCCACTTATAATCACATTTGCAAACCGTACGTGATTGCCTATTGGATGACGTAAAACAATTTTAATTTGAAAAGAAGGGCTAATTTGGCACAATTCTACTTGGAGTTTTGGTTTTTTTTTTTTTTTTTTGTCAAAATTTTACAACTCAATTTTCGATCCAGATTTTTTTCCCTATTTTTGAAAAACTTAAACTTTTAAAATATATAACTTTCTTATCTTCAAGTGGAAATGATCAAAAGATTCTTTAGTCAAAATACTCTTAACAACATTAATAATGAAGTATGATCTATATTGTTATTTTTTTTAGAACACATTTAGGATTTTTACAATATCTAAAATCTTAGTTTATTTTAAATTTACATTTCAATCAAACCGACACTTACAAACATTCACCCATTTCCAATACCAAAAACTCCAAAACTCCAATAAGAGTGGAGTTCGAAAGTCTGCCTTATGTCAGTAACGCTGAATAGGGAAAGGGAACGTAGCATCCATCTTTATTTAGGGGTGGAAAAAAATTCCCTCGTGGAAAAAAACACCAAGCACCTTGTACATATATCTGGCTTTTATACAGTGGAAAAGGCAGTCCCACTACACAATTTTCACAACCTTCGTTAAGGAGTAATTAAAAGATGGATATTTTCACATCCTTGCTGTTTCTTGCTCTCATCCTTTTTTTCTCAATTCAAGCCTTCTCTTCATTTGCATTTCCTAAAAACAAAAAACTTCCACCTGGTCCAAAACCTCGTCCCATCCTAGGAAGCCTCTTGGAGCTCGGTGACCAACCCCACAGGTCCTTGGCCAGGCTTTCCGAGTCTTACGGCCCGCTTATGCATTTGAAGCTCGGTCAAGTCACGACGGTTGTCATTTCCTCAACCACCATGGCCAAGGAAGTCCTCCAGGCACACGGCCAGGCCGTCTCCAACCGAACAATCACCGACGCAAGTCGTGCACACCGACACAGCGATTTCAGCATGATTATGTTACCCGTATCGCCTCTGTGGCGAAACCTTCGAAAATAAGCAACTCACACTTGCTTTCCTCAAAGGCTCGTGATGGCAACATGGAGCTGAGAAACAAAAAGGTGCAAGAGCTCCTAAATGATGTCCACAAAAGCGTCCAGGCCGGGGAGGCGGTGGAGATCGCGAGTCTTTCTTTCAGGGCTATTCTGAATCTCTTGTCCACCACATTTTTCTCTATGGATATGGCTGATGACACAAATTCCGTCACTCTAAAAGAGCTCAAGGAGGCTATGTCGCACATGATGAAGAGTTGGGGAAGCCGAACTTGGCCGACTATTTCCCTATTCTGCAGAAGATTGACCCCCAAGGCATTAGGCGGCGCAACACGGTTACTTTCCGGAAACTGATCAACTTTTTGGACGTATCATCGACCAAAGATTGAAAGTAAGAGAAGCGAGTGGTTCTTTGAAAGATGATGATATTTTGGACACTCTTATCAACATGATGGTGGTGGATCAGGAGAAGAAAGAGGATCAGCTAGACAAAACCATAATCGAACACTTTTTACTTGTAATAATTGAGCTTTTATGATTGGATAATCTTTAGATTAATATCTAGAAATGGGCCCTTTGAAAATACAATTTGTTTTACCTTGACTTTTTATTATGAAAATTTTACCACTCCGATGTTCTGAAAATTGACAAAAATGATCAATATTCTACTACAAATCTTTATTTGATTATTCTTCTAGAGCCATTTTCGAAAAATTGTTTTAATCTTTATTTTAGTTGGTAGATTATAAAATTGGACTGATCACAATAATTTTGTGATATATAGGACTTATTTTCTGCGGGAACCGAAACAACTTCAACCACATTGGAGTGGGCAATGGCTGAGTCAGTAAAATCTCCGGAGATCATGTCAAAAGCCCAAGCGGAGCTAGATCAAGTTATAGGCAAAGGAAACCAAGTGAAGGAATCAGACGTATCGCGACTCCCTTACATACAAGCCATTGTTAAAGAAGCCTTCCGCATGCACCCTACAGCTCCATTATTGATTCCTCGCAAAGCTGATTGCGATATAAAATCTGCGGTTATACCATCCCGAAGGATGCTCAGGTGATAGTCAATGTGTGGGCCCTTGGTAGAGACTCAAGCACATGGGAAAATCCCAACAAGTTTATGCCGGAGCGGTTTTTGGAGATGGATTTGGATGTTGGAGGTAGGGATTTTAAGCTCATTCCGTTTGGTGCTGGACGGAGAATCTGTCCCGGATTCCCATTGGCAATGCGAATGTTGCACTTGATGTTGGGTTCTTTGCTTCACTCCTTTGATTGGAAGTTGGAAGATGGGGTTGTACCAGGTACTCTGAACATGGAAGAAAAGTTTGGCCTGACCTTGCAAATGGCTCAGCCTTTACGAGCAATTCCAGTCGTGACCACGATGAGTAGTATTGTTTCCACGTGAAAACCTTTTGATACATACATACATACATATGTGTGTGTGTGTGTGTGTGTGTGTGTGTGCCATGTATTTCACTGTAGGATAAAACTGCTAATATTGACGATGGTGTTGATAATACCAGTAATATTATGAGAATAAAGCTGGTTTGCGCATGACATGTAGAAACAAAATATATACCACCAAAATAAAAAAATAAAACAAATAAGGAATAATAAACCTACTGAGGAGAAACAAAATATATACGCTTGATTCAGTAGTTTGAGCATATCAGCTTGCAACCACGTTAGTCTGCGTGTAATTCCTATATTTTGTGACTTATGTATTAAAATTTATTAAATATATATATTTATCTTGCTCTATCGTTCCTTTAGTTTTTTTTTTTTTTTTCTGTGTTCTTTAATTTATTTTTTAATTTACATAAGGTGAAGAGCCTGCAGTCTGCTCAACAATTGGAAAATTAGATGGAAATAGTGGGAGAATTTCCTTCTTTGTTTGTATCTCTATCAAGACTCTCATACTGTCTCATCACTGTTTTCTAAATTGTTGGGTTCCCGCAAGTTAATTTCTAGCCATTCAAAATGCTGCATATTGTGTTCATAATTAAAGGTACCTGATGTCGAAGGATCTACAACAATAATAGGCTTTTATAACATGAGGTGATAGCGTTTCTAGATCAGCATTATGATGAGTCCTTAAAAAAGCGCATCCATTGAGAGGGAACCAAAGTCCAGAGGGAAAATCTTCACAAGCCAAAAAAAAAAAAAAAAAAAAAACGAAAAAACAAAAAAACAAAAATCATTTTTTTTAAATAACTCCAAATGCCCCATGTTCCTAGTGGGCCCCGTTTCCTTATTTCTACTGTCGTTCTCTCTCTCTCTCTCTCCTCTCTCTCTTCTTTTGGTGCAATCACAAGAATTCAACAGCACCAACCACAATTCCATTTTCCACCCATTGCGTTTGAATCGACAATCAAATCCGGGTGAGTCAGTTGGTAAATCTTATCACCAAAGTAATTTTTTCTTTTAACTTTTCCATTAAAATCTACAAGTATTTGACAACCTAAACCTTAATTTTATTGCATCAGGTTTCAATCCACAACTGATTCCAAGAAATTTCTTATATATTTGCAATTTTGTTCTATAACTTTGTTTTTTGTCAATTTTCTTATTTGAATTTTCATCGTTTTTTCTGATTTAGGGATCAACACTCTCACAAAAATGGTAAAAGAGGTATGAGCGCTTGGCAAATTTCTTTTTCCATCCGGTTTCTTATTTCAGGCTTGAAATCTTATAATTATGTTTCCTCTTTTATTATAATTATTACTCTTCCTCTTCTTGTGATTATTATTGAGTTGAGTATTTTGTTCATTGCGTCATTAGCATAATTTAATACAGGGCAATCCATGAATGGTTTTCGGTCAATTAGCTTTAAAACTTGATCTCGATATCTTTTCTCCTTTTTTTTTTTTTGAGAGAAATCTTTCTTTTCTCCTTTATTGTACCTTTTATATTACTTGATATTTGAATCATTGGACATTGGTGCGTGAAGAGTCTGTAATTTTTAACAGATATTCATGTAATTGAATTTCAAGTAGTAGGGGATGTGGGTATTAAGTAAGTTCTATTTAATAGAGCAAATACACTATTTCTTAAGCATCATGATATCAGCTATCCTTTTCTTCTCAAAATTATGAGCAACTATCGTCCACTTCTGTGAAATGACTGAAAGGTTTTGAATTTTCATGACTAAAAATACAAAAAATGGTCAGTTGTAAAATAAAGTTGATCCTAGTTAAGAGTTTGAAGTGAAATGAACAAAGTAGTGCTGTGGAAAGTGGAAGAAATGACTAAAGCCAAGTCAAAGTATAATATTTTTCATTCCAGATTTCTTTTACTCAATCATTTTATTTTGTTGTTTTTTATTGTTGCTCATTTGCAATTCGATTTATTGTTTGCTTATTACACTGTTGCATTGTTCTGCTACTTGTGAAGAAAATTCCACCTAAAATGGGTAATTGTTTGTCTTTGTTCCACTATTTGTTTTTTTGGATTCTCATTTAATTGTGTGTTTTATATCAATTTACTAATGTTTATCTTTATTTTTACTAGTATGAAAGTCTCAGTTCAATGTACAAATGACGAAGCTGTAAAAAATCACAGGTCTGAAATTTTCATGTCTGCTCCTACTTTCTGCTGTGTAGATATACATGTTTCCTCTATGTGTATCTGTTTTTTGATTGTGGTGAACCAATGTGATTTTCATTTTCAAACTTCTTGTTGCCCTGTTGTTGTTGTTGTTGTTGTTTTGTTCTTCAGTGTTTTGTCCTTTCTTACATTAAATATGATAAGATAGTAGTTAGAACCATATAAGAAGAATATACCATGTGAGGTTAGTCCAGTTTTGAATCATTTTAATTTACTTAAGTGTTTTTACCTCTTAAGATAGCTATGAACTTCTATTAATAATTTAACTAAGTTTTCAATACTCACTTTTTATAGGACTATTTTGTTACAGCACTATCTGATGTCTTTTTTTTGTTCTTTTGTGTTTAGTTGACGTTGAAAGATGCAATAAGGTAATTAAGTTTACAATCTTTGTTTCTAATGACACTGGTTGGAAATTATGATAACCTAGTTGGTACAATACAACTGCTTAGAAAAAACCATGTTTTCAAAATTTTTTGTAGGAAAATTTACATAACATGTACAGTTTGATAGTGATACAAATTATTTTGACCGTGTATTTTATGTCCTTTACTATGTCTTATTTCAGGAACTTTGGAGGCTTCACAAATTGGAGTACAAGTTAAATTTTTGTCTATTCGAACATTATTCAAGGGTTGTTTTCAGCAATCTTGTAGTCCTTCTTTAGCCCAGGTTGGATTCAAATATTAGCTGGTTTTACTTTTTGAATTTAGATTTCCTTGTTAAAAACCAATATTTATCAATTGTAATTGGTTTTGTTTCTTGCACTTATGAATCAATGTATTAGAATATGTAATTGTTGATTATATAATAAAATTTCATTTTTGTTTTTGCTTATTTATCTGGAGATGTCAAATTATTGTTATTGTATTATAAAAATTATATGAGTACTATTATAATTAGATATGTAGTAATGAAAAAAGTTTTTTTTTACCTCATCTTTTAAATGATAATGCCTTTTCTGTAATAAAATTGGATTTCATAGGACAAACGACGTCACGCTATCTAAATTTTCTAATAGCACTGGAAATATACTATAGAAAGAGTAAACATAGCGTCAAAATGATAGGTCTACACTTATAACATGAGCTAATATAGCGTTCAATAAAATGCTATTGAATTGTTTCCATAGCGTTTTTTTTTTGGTGCTATGGAAGGCAGTTTTTGTTGTAGCCTGTGACTAATAATTCCGGAAAGAAAAAGGAGCTCTTTAGGCTCGAAGTGAGAAGGGGGTTAAGTTGTGTGAACAAGACCAGATTAATAGATCATGTAATCTTTTTTCCGTCTACTCTTTTCTTTTCTTTTTTTTTTCACCTGAGTTTTAATTATAATGCCTCACTTACGTGTTTTTATTAAGAGAGAACAGATAATTTTTTCATCCTGGTTGTTTTGCTCTTTGTGAAGGGTAGATTCTTTGTTATCTTTCTTATTAATTTCTTGAGTTTCCTTGATCTCTTTATTTTCTCTCCGTAAATTATCAAATGTGTCAACTATAATTAGGTGCCAATTAATTACACCTCATGTAAGTTATTAAAAAAAAAAAAAGGAACTTGAGAGCATTACATGATGTTAAATAGCACGATCAATAATTCTTAAAAATACCACCATGAATAAAAGGTGAATAATATTTGTGGACCTCATTTAGAAACGACTCATCTTGTATTAATAGATGATTTTTAATAAGTTCAACTCAAGTCTTTAAATGTTTTTATCCTATTCTAAATTCTAATAATAATATCATGTTACATCAATTAAAATATCATATATTACATGAATTAAAATATTATATTAATTAAGAATTATATCATCCCAATTAAAATACCGTATTCAATAATTGATATAACATGATATTATTATAGGAATATAAATAAAGACACTAAATCAAGTCATATCGATACTTATCAGTATATATAAATGTTTATAGCATTATTAATTTGAAGGTTAACACCCACGTGAAAGTTCCTAACATATATGCAATTCGTTTGAAGATCAAACTACCGACGCCATTAAAAACGCTTCGATCAAAAGGTCCACCGGTGGCAGGCACGAAGCCATAAAAGCCTGGCCCCACTCAATTGATATTTGGTCAAAAATATATATAAGTAAGAAAAATATCAGGAAATCAATTCTAATTTCAACTTTTAAGTATCAAATATATGTAATTATATGAGTTATTATTCTCTTACTAGTAAGTGATCAAAATATTATTGTATTAATTGATTGGTTCTATCAATGAAAAGATGACATATGAGTTGATACTCAAATATTAAAGTTGGGATTAGAATTAGTGTTTTTAACACTACTCTATAAATAATTATGTTGCTATAAATATACATATATGAACCTTGTTATAAAAAAAATCTTATAATCCTCATAAATTTTAGTTAATTTTTATATTTATCTTTACTTCTTTACTCTATATTAAAAAAGTAAATGACACATTTATAATGTCATTCATTCACTCCTCTAAAGACATTATATGATTCTAGGGAAATTCACCAATCCTCTCAATCCAGTCCAATCTGTTGGATTGGATTGGTTTGCAAGAGTTACGGATTAGTAAGGGATTATAATTTTCCCAATCAGAATGTTACGGATTAAGGATTTCTTAATCTGCACAATCCATAATCTGAACTATATATATAATTTCTTTTAATAAATATGTATATGTATTTTCTCTCAAAAAATTATAATAAATATTTATTACATGTTGAAGTCTGAGATGTTATAATTTAGCATATGAATATTGAAGATTTGTAGTTAATTGTGTTGTAATTGTATTGAACTATTTTAAATTTAAGTATTTCATTTTAGTGTTTAGAGTTTACGGATTGAATTTGTGAATCTAATCTGTGTACTCTGATATTTACATACTGGATTGAATTATATTGGATTGACTAGGAGTCTCACGGAATGATTATAAATTAGAATTATTCTAATTCAAATGTCACAAATTGGATTACATATTAAGACCCAATTCCTATAATCCGATCCACAAGCACTCCTACGTGATACTTCTAACAATCGTCATAATTTTATTTTATAATAATAAAATAATAATCACAATTTTATTATTATTATTATTATTATTTTGCTTTATTCCGCTAGTCTATTCCACATGCTCTGCGTGCTCTCTTATTAGTCAAGATGCAAAATTCCTGACTCTATCAATGACGCATGAAGGAGGAAAACCAATTCCCAACTACAGACCTTAAAATTATAGAACCCAAAAAAGTCGAACTTTTAGTTCATGCTCCACTCGCCATGATTCGTTAGGGTGGAATCATTTTTTTTTTCTTTGGTTTTTGTTTTTTTGCTAAATAAAAAAGATTTAGGATTGTCTTATTATTTTCAGGATTTTCAGTCTTACAAATAAAAACACTTCTCTAGAATGACAGAAACATATCATTTATATTAGTTTCTCACAATTGTCCTCTTAAAGTCTATCCTATAATCATTAAATTAAGTTTCATCAGTGGAAACATGAACGAGACCTAAAGGGAGATAGTAGGAATCAAATCCTATGATAGATGAAAGGGAAATGTTTGGTAATGCTTCTTACTTCTTTATCATCTCATCTATCAGTAGGTGTTTTAATTTTTTTTTTTTGTGTTTTTTTTTTTTTTTTGTTTCTAGATTTAAATATTATTTGACAAGACCATAGCTGCAATGATACAGCAGCCCCACGTTCCTACAATGATTACGTGTAACCCACAAAATTCCCATTCAATAGCCGAACAGAACGTTAGTTTTTCTTTTTGTTTTTTTGAGATTCTATCCAAAAATAAATAAAATAAAACCCGAATTCGACAAGTAACTTCAGGACGTGTCATTTTATGTGGTTTTGTTATTTTACATTTTTTTTATTTAATTTTGATGGATATTATTATATTTTATCAGATTTGATATTTAAATTTTTTTAAAGAACAAAAAACTTGAGAAAAATATGTTATATTTTGCGTTAGTCACAAGTTTACGGATCATCTTCATGTCGTGTTAACTTATTGTGTTTTTAAATCATATTTGGATTGAATCAAAATTAAGATAAAATAATGTTCAATTGATTAGTTAAAAAATAGAAATTCTACACTAAGATTTATAAAAGCCTGGCTAAATGGTTTTATCTACATGCTCGTGACGAAATTAGAATTTATTTTATTTTTTGGTAGGGGATGTGACTTAAACTAAAATTTTCAACTAAAACTATAATTGGTCTTCACTGCACCACCGTGCGATCTCCCCATCCCCCAACGAGCGACTCCTCACTCTCTGTGTTTGTTTTTGTGTTTTAATATTTTTGGATTGTTTTAATTTTTTGGGTTTTAAAATAATCTAGTGTGTGCATGCTCACTCAACTTAGGGTAAGCTTATTTAGCTTTCACCATACAATGGAGATCAAATGGTTATTGTTCACCCCAACGAAAGTGGTTTTGTTTTTGTTTCTATGCACATGTAATTTTGAGTATCCGATCATATATCTGAAAGTGTATTAACATATATATAATGCTAAATGATACTGATAAATAATGATACTGATAATGCTAGACATCAACCACTTAAAAAAGGCGAGTCTTATAACAAATATGGTCTGTAAATGGGACCAATCTTTTACCAAACATTATTTTTAATTCCATACTTCATTGATTAGGAAAAGTAGTTTTTCCTTTTTGGTTTAATTGCTTCGGAAAAGTGGTTGTTTCCTACCATTGAATTCCTTTATTCCTGTATTTATTTATTTTTTTGTCATTAGGTTACGAGCAACCGGATGCAATTTGTGAAAATAAATAACTTTTTTTTTTTGCGCCAACATTCCTTAGGCGGTTTAGTAGGGTAATTCATTCTCCTCGTTGAATATTTGGGTTCGAGTTGTAACCATGCACCTTGTTAGCCAGAGTATATGGGTAATCCATTTTGTGAGGGATCCATATATCATGTGAGGGGCCATCCACCTCACTTGGGTTATCTAAACATTTCAATCTCTACCTTTATAACCTATTTTTATTGAGCAAAACAAAATTACGTACTCTAGTTTTTGAGGGGCAAGGGTGTGGTAGAGATTCTTTGAGAGTTACTACTGGTCATTACTAGTAGAGCTCTTTTTTAGCCCGTTAAAATTTTATTGGATAACATAAAAATTGGGGTCCAAATAGTAATTGTTTGTACAGCCACATAGTATTATAGTATAAGTGAAAAAAAAAAAAAAACAAAAGAAAAAAAAATTGGAGAAGGCAAAAGAGACCCCACCCCTGTCAACCTTCCACCATCGTTCCCGCCCCTCATCCTCTGGCAACCTTTTGGCATCCACTAGCCCTGGACCTACAAACTCCCCCCACTGGAAATTGCCTTATCTGATGTGGCCAACCCCTCCCCCACTCTCCATCCCCTTCCTCGAAAATCTCCTCCTCCTAGGTGACCATCCCCACCCACCTACCCACGATCAACCATTTGCGAATCGCCCCCGCTGATGAACGAAATCATCCATCACCTGTAACATGACCTTCGGGCCCCCACTGGCGCCCCCTCCCCGATGGCCTTCCACTGTCCCTAGTGGTCCTCTTTAAATTTTTTTTATGGGGTGTTTGGTTCGCTAGTTTGAGTTGAAATATTTTAGTTGTAATAGTAAATTTTTTTGAATTTTCAGAAAAGACAAAAAACTTTTTGGGAAAAAGACAAAAACTTTTTGGGAAAAGACAAAAAAAATTTGAGTTGGAACGGAGATGAACTCGCGAACCAAACACCCCCTTAAATTTTTTAAATTTTAATTTTTCATTAAAAAATATTTATAAAAGAAGGAATTTAATTTTTTATTATTTTTCTATGATTCAATAGATAAGTGTTTCTTTTAATTATTGTGCACCCTTAATATCTTGTCCATTAAATTAAATTTGAATGATCTTAAATGAAATTTTACTAATAGGATATGTAAAAAGATTTTACCTAATAATATCTTCTTTTTTAGAAAAGAAAATTACTTTATTCAGATAGAAGGGAAAGAAAAAAAAAACCATTAAAACTTTTTTTTGAACCACTTTCTTTCTAGAACCTCGGACGCTGACTTTGTCGGGTTTCTAGAAATAGCAGAGAGAAAAGACCACGAATGTGCATGATTCAAGAGACGACACCTGCATGAAAGAGGGGGAAAAAAAATCTTTAGGAATAGACAAAGCAAAGGATAAGTGTCAAATTGAGGTCCCCGTCAGCTTTTATCGAAGAGAGCTTCTAGAAGAAGCTCACAAAATCGTCCTCAACAAGATTTGTTTTTCCAATTCTAGTAAGGTGTTTGGTGGTATAATTTGAGTTAAGATTTTAAAATTTTAATAGTAAATTTTTTTGAATTTTTAGAAAATATAAAAAATTTTTTGGGAAAAAGATAAAAACTTTTTGGAAAAAAGACAAAAAAAAGTTTGGGTTGAGTGGTTTGAATGAGGATGCCAAACACCTCTTTAATTTGTGAGATATATTTTTCTCTAAAAAAGGAAAAATATATATATATTATAGATGCTTGATTGCATTTATGAAATCATAAACTTTAGGTCTTGTTTGAGACATAAGTTTAAATTTAAGATTTAAATTCAAAATTTTATCTTTTTCTGAAAAAGTTTTTTGTCTTTTCTAAAAAGTCAACAAAAGTTACTATTCAAACTTAAAAATTTCAACTTAAACTCATTCACCAAATGAGCAATGTAAATTTGTCAAAATCACTCTCCCTTTTAGTTTGTGTTTGGTTTTTTAATTGATGATGAAAATTTTAAATTAGAGTTAGGTGAATTTTTTAGAAAATAATAACAAATTTTGTTGACTTTTTAGATAAAGATGAAAATTGATATGAAAAAATATAATTTAATTAAACTTAAACTTAAACGTCAAATAAAGCCTAAGCTTTTATTGAATAGAGCTTTTAGAAGAAACTTGCAAAATCGTCCCCACCAAAAAAATTTTTCCCCCATACTTGTGTCTAATCTTAATTTGTCAAATTTATTTTTCCCTAGACAAAGAAAAAAAAAATTTAGATACTTGCTCTGCATTTATGAAATCACCAAATAAAAAATCACTCACCCCTTTAGCTTTTATTGAGGAGAGCTTCAAGTAGAAACTCGCAAAATCATCCTCCACCAAGATTTTTTTTTTTTTTTTTTTTTTCACATTTGTGTCCAATCTTGTCTCTGTTTGTTTCACATATTCATTTTCAGAAATGGAGGAAAAAAAAAGTGTTTTTTCTAACTTTTTATTTCATTCTTCTTATTTTGAAAAAAAAAAAAAAAGTGATTTCATTTTCAAACTTCCTTTATACAGTATACTTTTAGAATTTTTTTCAAATCTTTTTAAAGTCTTCACCTATTGCACTATTTACAGTACCAATTTTTTTTTTTCATTCCGAACAACTTTTTTTTTTTCAAGATGGAAAATTTTTAACACATCTATACACCATCTTATTCTCAAAATAAAATAACTTTCTTATTTATAATAAGAAAATTTTCTTTTCTGAAAATGAACAATTTCATTTGTCAGATTTATTTTTCTCTAGAAAAGGAAAAAAAAAAAAAAAAAAACTTGCTCTGCATTTACGAAATCACAAAATAAAAAATCACTCTCAGAACTTGTCCTCATGTAACCGTAAACAAGTACACGTACTTTAGAATTAGTAAGACAGGTAAATGATTTTTTGGGTTAATTTTATAAATGATCCTTATATGTTTGTTCTTAATTTTTTTTTGAACTTTTTTTTATTATTATGCTAATAATCTATCTGTTAATATTGTATATATAAAGAAGTTCGAAATTAAACACATTTAGAGATAAAAATTTTAAGTTAGAATTAATTAATTTTTTAAAAATTAATCATAATTTTTATTGATTTTTTAGGAAAAAAGATAAAAAGACGGGAAAATCTTCATTTGGAGACGTAGAACCAATTTCAATCGGAGAATGTAGAACCAATCGGAGACTCTGTTACTAGCTAGTTTCAATATACTCACATGTTTAAAACGTTGACATTAAGTTATTTTCGTTTGCAAAGCAGGGCTGAGTTTGGTAAAGCAGATGCTCAATATTTATGTAAGATATAAATTTCCCTCGTGAAAAATGGACATCAAGCACCTAACATATACACCTGCCAAATATTATAGTCGAAAAGGCAGTCCCATTCCCAATCTCCTCGACCTAATTAAGGGGCTCTTCTTCCACTTCTGCAACAAAAAGAAGAGACCGCCGAGAAAATCAGGAGTAAAGAGAGATGGATATTTTCACCTCCTTACTGTATCTTGCTCTCATTCTTTTCTTTTCTCTTCAAGTCTTCCGTTCCTTTGCGTTTCCTAAACACAAAAGGCTTCCACCCGGTCCAAAACCTCGTCCCATCATCGGAAGCCTCTTGGAGCTCGGCGACCAACCCCACAGGTCCTTGGCCAGGCTTTCCGAGTCTTACGGCCCGTTTATGTATTTGAAGCTCGGCCAAGTCACGACGGTTGTCATTTCCTCCACCACCATGGCTAAAGAAGTCCTCCAGGCAAACAGCCAAGTCGTCTCCAGCCGGACAATCACCGACGCAAGCCGAGCCCACCGACACAGCGATTTCAGCATGGTTATGTTACCCGTTTCGCCTCTGTGGCGAAACCTTCGGAAAATAAGCAACTCACACTTGCTTTCCTCCAAGGCTCTTGATGGCAACATGGAGCTGAGAAACAAAAAGGTGCAAGAGCTCCTAAATGATGTCCACAAAAGCGTCCAGGCCGGGGAGGCGGTGGAGATCGCGAGCCTTTCTTTCAGAGCTACTCTGAATCTCTTGTCCACCACATTTTTCTCCATGGACATGGCGGACGACACAAATTCCGTCACTCTAAAGGAGCTCAAGGAGGCTATGTCGCACATGATGGAAGAGTTGGGGAAGCCGAACTTGGCCGATTATTTCCCGTTACTTCAGAAGATTGACCCCCAAGGCATTAGGCGGCGCAACACGGTTACTTTCCGGAAACTGATCAACTTGTTTGGGCGTATCATCGACCAAAGATTGAAAGTGAGAGAAGCGAGTGGTTCTTTGAAAGATGATGATATTTTAGACACTCTTATCAACATGATGGTGGTGGATCAGGAGAAGAAAGAGGATCAGCTTGACAAAACCATAATTGAACATTTTTTACTGGTAAGTGAGCTCTTTTAGTACTTGGGTATGGTCCCTAGAGAATACAAATTTGTCTCACTTTTTACCTCTACTTTTTATTCTAAAAGTTTTGCTACTGCGATGTTCTGAAAATTGACCAAAATGATAAATTTTCTTCTACAAATCTTTATTTGACTCTTCTTCAAGGGCAATTTTTTAAAATAATTTCACTCTATTATTCGTTTGGTTGACTATAAAATTGGACTAATCAAGCAATTCAACGAAATAGGATTTATTTTCAGCGGGAACTGAAACGACTTCAACCACGTTGGAGTGGGCAATGGCGGAACTAGTAAAAGCGCCAGAGATTATGTCAAAAGCCCGAGCAGAGCTAATCAAGTTATAGGCAAAGGAAACCAAGTGAAGGAATCAGACGTATCCCGACTCCCTTACTTACAAGCCATTGTTAAAGAAACCTTCCGCATGCACCCTACAGCTCCATTATTGATTCCTCGCAAAGCCGACAGTGACATCGAAATCTTTGACTATATCATCCCGAAGGATGCCCAGGTGATAGTCAATGTATGGGCCATTGGTAGAGACTCAAGCACATGGGAAAATCCCAACAAGTTTATACCGGAGAGGTTTTTGGACATCGATATAGATGTCGGAGGCCGGGATTTTAAGCTCATTCCGTTCGGTGCTGGTCGGAGAATATGTCCCGGATTCCCATTGGCGATGCGAATGTTGCACTTGATGTTGGGGTCTCTGCTTCACTCGTTTGATTGGAAGTTGGAAGATGGGGTTAGACCTGATACTCTAAACATGGATGAAAAGTTTGGCCTCACCTTGCAAATGGCTCAGCCTTTGCGAGCTATCCCCGTGCCGACCAAGCATTAGTATTGTTTCCACTTGAAACACCCTTCTCTAGGCTTTATGTTACATTTCGTATTCATCGTCTTCCATTTTCAATCAAATAATATAGCTGGTAATAATTATACCATAATAAAGGTATGGGATGTAACAAATTCCTCTAGTTAATCTGCTTGCTTTTGGCAAGAAAATAGTGCAGTACTTCAACATCAGTTTGATTTTTGTAAGAATGGTTGAATATTAATATATTATTTTCCTCTGTCTGTTAAATCGTTTTTTTCTTTAATCCCTATCTAATTAATTATGAGCAGGTCTCGTGGCTTAATTACCACAGCTGGCAAATATGAGATGAGAAATAAAGGAGACACAATTGTTGCCTTCTTTTTTTCTATCAGCCAGACTAATTAATTTCTTTTGACTTTATTCAAGCCACTCAAAATACTGCAAAAGAATGGCCAAGTTGATTTGTTTGATGTCGCGTTCCTTGATTTTTTTAATCTCACTTTCGTGTCCTTATGTCGATAATGTACGTCTAGCTTGAACATCACGTACAAATAGCACATTATTGATGTGAAGTCTTAATGTGATGAATTTAGAGACTTTATTGCTTTTAATCAAGCACTTCTTGCAAAACTCAATTGGCAGATCATTAATAATCCTAAAACTCTCGTGGCTCATGTCTTCAAACGGAAGTATTTTGCAAATTCTGATCTTTTTAGTGCAAATGGGCCACAACCCCTCTTGCCTTTGGAGAAGTCTTCTCTGGGGACGAGAGCTTCTACAAGCAGCTGTTAGGTGGAGTATTGGAGATGGCTGTAGCGTTCGGGTGTTTCGCAATCCTTGGATCCTGAGGCCTCATCTCTTTAAGCCGATCACTGAACCAAGACCCGATGAGGAAGAAATGAGGGCGGCAGATTTGATGGATGCTACGAGTTGGAGATTGGACAGAGCTGAGAAAGTCTTTTGGAATGTAGATAGGCTTGATGTTTGTAGCATTCCTCTGTATTACCAGATTAGACCGGATTCTCTGGTTTGGCATTACGATTCTAAAGGTTCCTACACGGTGAAGACAGGTTCCAGATTGGCTATGAAGCTCCGTTTTGAAGCGGGAGGTTCGGATGGAAATGCAAGATGTTTATGGTGGAGGAAATTACGGAAGGCACACGTGCCAAATAAAGCTAAGATCCATGCGTGCGCTTTTCAAAGCAGCACGTTATTCGACAAGGAATGAATATCTCTCCCCTGTGTCCGCTCTGCTATGTCGAATTCGAGACCACGAGTCGTGCTTTTATGGTATTGTGGATTGACAAAGGGAGGTATGGGAGAAAAGTACTATCTGGCCAGTTCTGAAAACTTTTGTAGTGACCCTTTTAATCTTCTCTGCTCCCACATTGCAAAATATGGAAAGGATGCTGAGCTGGTATCTTTGGAAGGCAAGGAATTCTGTTGTCCATGAGGGCCGAATTATAGATAGCTTCACCATTATTTGGCAAGCGGGTGAACTACCGGGAGATTTTTTGCTGTGCAATGGCTTCGATGGTAAAAAATTCACAATGAGTCCGTTCCCCATCAAGAAGTGGAGGAAGCCACCATCTCGTATAATCAAAATTAATGTTGATGTTTCTATTAAGCAACACATTAATTATGCTGGGATAGGTGTGGTTATCAGGGATGATGTTGGGCAAGTCCTCTCAACTTGTGCGAAACGTATAATTGAATATTTCTCTCCCCACCTCGCAAAACGTTTGGCAGCTAAGGAGGGTGTCCTGTTGGCAGATGCGCTTGGTTGCCAAAGTTGGATTATGGAGTCAAACGCTATCAATGTTGTAAAGGCAATCCGTTCCCCTGCTCTCCAAGCTCCGATGGCCCTAATAATTCACGACATTAGAGATGTCATGATTTATATTACTAGTGGCAATGTTTGTTACACTTCTCGCCAAGAGAACATTGTAGCCCACTGTTTAGCAACTTTTGCTATTGCTCTAACTTATAATAGTGTATGGTGTGACTCGGTGTCATTGTTTCTTAACTATCCTGTAAAGACTGATTTGCTATTATAAGTAATAAAAGTCACTCCAAATTTCAAAAAAAAAAAAAAAGGTTTTAATAATGAAGCTTAGCCTACTATTTCCATAACACTTACTTAGATGACAACAACTTGCGCCACCATAGCAAACACAATTGGAAATAACAATGATGATGATGATGATGATGGTGATGATAAAGATGTCTACAGAATGAAGACGTTAACCTTTGAACAACATACCAATAACGTTAAGGATAAATTACCCATTTGATCCCTAAACTTTTTACAAACTTGTGATTTGGTCCCTATTTTTTGATTAATTAATAAAAGTTTAGAAAACTTTTAAAAGGGTGTAATTTAGTACTTTTCATTAATTAAATAAAAATTAGATGATATAGATCGTTTGTAACATTTGTAAGTTGAATTATGTAATTTTTTTTTCTCTTAATGAACCCTTATAGCAAATATAATCATGTGAAATTAACGTGAAAAACAAATGGCAACTTTATAGGACCTACAAGTGATTTGAAAACATATAAAACTTTGTTAAAGTTAAATTTATCTTATAAGCATTTTTTAGTTTTCTTTATTCTTCCCTTCTTTCTTTCTCCTCTTTATTTGTCAGCGGAAAACATAACCTGGCCAGCCATGTGCACCGAGCGTCATTTGTTGTATGTATATATCTATCTATATATATATATATATATATTCTATTCTATTGTGTCATTTTCCGCAGGAAAAGAAAAAGATAAGATAAAAAGATTTGTGCCTTCCAAGTTGGTAGGCGTTAGTTTATTTAGGGATTTTCCATTTTAGGAAGCTAGTTTGGAGTTGTTTTTAACGTGCTTGTTGTAGATTGTGTTGGGACCTACCATGATCTCTCACCCACCCCCCCCCCCTCTCGTGCGCGCCCGCGCGTATGTTTTTTTTTTTTTTTTTTTTTTTTTTTGTGGCCTCTCTTTAACATTATAATTTATCCAGTGCGATGCAGATATGAAACCAAGCCAGAAAAGCAAGCAGTATGGCCCATCCATAGGAGCAAGATAACTCTTAACGTTTTTCCTCTCTTATAGCTTGTTAGGTATTATTTAAAAAGTATTTTATAGTGTGTTTTTTCACAAAAACTTGAGTTTATTGTTTGGATTTATATTTCAATTAAACTTAATTTATCAACTTCGTACACATTACGTTAAACCATCTTTAATGCAAATATCAATGTCATTAATTTATTTGTCACTGAAACATGTGAAAAAATAACATTATCACACTTTGTGCTTCAATGTGTAGTGTTATTTTTACTCATCGTTAAACGTTGAAACTTGTAGAAGTAAATTTTTAGTATTTAAATAGAAAAAAATTTTAATAACTAGAAAAAGTTAAGACACCAACCAATTTGAATCAAAATGTTATATGACATCAATTATATTTGATGATTAATTTGTAAACAAGTGTATCATGTGCTAAATTTAACAACATAAATAATACTTTATTGAAGATCATTTTTTTAATCTAAAAATCAAAATTTATAGTTGGCACACCAATTTACCACTTGCCAAGTTATTGGTGATGTTCTTAGTGACTGTAGATGCCTTTTCAATTCTTAATGAAAATCAGCAAGCTTTTTACTTAAAACCACAAGCTCAGGCACATTAATAAAAGTGGCTCCATTCGCCACTAATCTGTGAAAATTTTAAGATTGTCTGATGATAGACTAATTTGACGTTATATGCAGAAACATTTTACATAGTTTTTACCAACTACCAAGTAACGTGTTAGTCAAAAGTCACGTGACTTAACCTGAATTTTTAATTTTTTAATATTTAGTTTTTGGTATGAGATCTTTTAATTATCCATTTTTTAATTTTAACCAAATAAAATATTTAAACTCTACACCTTATGATGTAGTGAGGTGTGTAATTATCGTTATATTATACCTGATAAAAATTTTAAGATTGTATGATGATAGACTAATTTGACGTTATATGCAGAAACAGTTTACAAAGTTTTTACCAACTACCAAGTAATGTGTTAGTCACAAGTCACGTGACTTGTACCTGAATTTTTTATTTTTTAATTTTTAGTTTTTGGTATGAGATCTTTTGATTATCCATTTTTTTATTTTAACCAAATAAAATATTTGAACTCTACACCTTATGATATAGTGAGGTGTGTAATTATCACTATATTATACCTGATAAAAATTTTAAGATTGTATGATGATAGACTAATTTGACGTTATATGCAGAAACAGTTTACAAAGTTTTTACCAACTACCAAGTAACGTGTTAGTCACAAGTCACGTGACTTGCACCTGAATTTTTTATTTTTTTATTTTTAGTTTTTGGTACGAGATCTTTTGATTATCCATTTTTTTATTTTAACCAAATAAAATATTTAAACTCTACACCTTATAATATAGTGAGGTGTGTAGTTATCGCTATATTATACCTGTAACCATCACATTCACTCCTTCTAATTTAAAAGAAAATCTTTCATATTTCAAATCTGCAATCTATGATCTTGTGCACTCTTTCTTACTTGTTTAGTCAGTCGTCATGGATGCTTTTCAATAATTACAAAAAAAAAAAAAAAAAAAAAAGAGTCAGTCCCAACGGGTTTTTAAGATCTAGAAGGTTGACTGGTGAGGCTATTGATATGCTATAGAATTTTCGAAACCACTATTATTTGACTACAAGTTCTAAATTCACCTACTAACTTCAAATCACGTGTTTCATAAATTTTTTTTTTCATTCTTATTTCTTTTTCTTTTTCTTTTTCTTTAACCTAAGTTTTAGCCCGTGGAATAAACATGAAATAAGGTGCAAAGGTGTGTTTGTTGATTTTAATAAAGTATCAGTTTACCAGCTTAAAAATAAAAGATTCCGATCTCTTCTGCCTCATGTCAAATAACAAAACGTCGTTCTCTATTTTTTTGTCTGAAATTCAACTACCAATCTACCACATAAACCTACCACCACGTGGAAATAACGGTGAGAGTGTTTATTGGTCAAAAAAGAAGGGAGGTACGTTTGCAGACAGTGACTGATGGAATCTCAGCGTGTCCTGAAAACCAAACAATAACATAACAAAAATAAAAAAGTCTTGGAAAAAAAAAAAAAAAAGAAAGAAAGAAAAGTGGAAGTAGAAGCAAAATTAGAAGTGCAAGAACATGTCATCTAACACATGAATAAGTGTTTTCTCAATGTCTTAGTGATCAATCTACTTTTTAAGATATGCGTGTTTGCTTGTTTGTATGAATACAAAAAAACTAAAAAACTAAAACCAAAACAAATAAATTGAGTGTTGTTAGAAATAATAATAATAATAATAATTGGTAAGCGGCCAAAAGAAATGATAAAATAAATAAATAGAAGGAGTCAAAGTAAAATTATTCAGATACAGATTGACATTTTTCCCTAGAAAGGGGGGCCGTAGGGATCTGCACTTGATAAGACGAGATTGCTATCGTGGGATTTGAATTGGGTATGGAACAAAATTTTGTTCCCGAATCATAGTTGGAACGGGAATGGAGGAACACTTTCTGCCATTTTAATTTTGATATATATATATATATATATATATGAATTGTCTTCCATCCAGTGGTACAATTCATGAAGGAGATCGACACAATTTGAGGAAGTCAGCAGCACAACCCGCTAGATCAAGAGAGAGAGAAAGGAAGAACTCTCTCGTCCGATAATCCGACGGTGCCGTACAGAAAAGTTATCATATATATATTGTAGGGAAAGAATTTGATCATATTGCTGATTTTTTTCGTGTTATTCAATTTATATTTACTTTTGTTAGGAATTTAGTATGTTTTATGAGAACATTGAATGCAAAGAAGCTTTATGATGAGTTTCATTTCATTTTTTTTTATTATCAACTAATTGAAGCTTTGTTGACAATAAGTATAAGATTTAGGATTGAGACGGATTGAGAGAAGACATTAATTACAATAGAAATTATCCGTTTGCATCTTCATTTCTCCTATTGCAAGGATAAGGATTGCAACCAAGACAGAGAAGCACTTCCAATTTCAAACATAGAATAAATTACTAATATAAAAATAGAAACGTAAATTGCAAATAATACCTAAATGTATATAGAGTTGGTGGCGAATAGCCTTAATTACTACCAATTTAATACATTTCTAGAATCTAGACAGCAAAAATATTCCAAATTTCATGGCCCACAGACTGTCCTCCGGTCTCTTTACTTTTCATGCCCGGGCCGAGAGTGTCGTTTCCCCAACAACGTAATGGTGCGTTTGATGCAGTAATATGTAATGCAATTTTTAAGTTAAAATTGATTAATTTTTTAAAAACTAATTTAATTTTTACTTATTTTTTAGGAAAAAAAAAAGGTGAAAAAAACTGAGTTAAAATTTTTAAGTCTAAACCTGATGTCCAAACGCAAGCTAATAGATCTCTCCCTCATCTATTATTTCTCACTTTCTTGGAAGGTGGTATGGTTGAAATGGAAAGGTAGTAAGTAGGAAAGGAAAGAGACTATCGAGTATTTTACTCTTCCGAACGACAAAAACGTGAATCAATCTACATCTATATCATTTACCAATATATATACATATATATATATATATATATCTAACAATTAATGAAGTGGAGAAACCAATACTACGTCTAACAATTCTTCTCAGCCTTAGCCTCCTCTTCCATTGTCTTCAAGGGAAGAGACTAGCTAGAGAAATCCCAATAAAACCAAAAAAACAAAAAACAAAAACCGAGAAAGCAGTGATAAAATGGATATGATCACCTCTATATTGTGTTTTGTTCTAATCTTATGCATCTCGATTAAAGCCATCCGTTCATATTCGAATCCCAAATCAAGCAAAAAGCTCAATATTCCACCTGGTCCAAAACCCCTTCCCATCATAGGAAACCTCTTTGATCTCGGCAACAAACCGCACCAGTCCTTGGCGAGGCTTGCCAAGTCCTATGGCCCTCTTATGAGTTTGCAGCTTGGCCAAGTCACGACGATTGTCGTCTCTTCGCCGGCCCTGGCTAAGGAAGTCATAATGGGACAGAGCCAGTTCTTCTCCAACCGATCAGTCCCGGACGCCGCCCACGCCCTGGGACACTGCCAGTACAGCATGGCTTGGTTGCCTGTCTCAAACTACTGGAGAAACCTCCGAAGGCTAAGCAACTCCCAGTTGCTTGCCGCTTCGGTTCTCGATGCCAACATGGACGTGAGGCACAACAAGGTTGAAGACCTCTTACGTGAGGTCCAGAAAAGTGCCGAGGCTGGCCAGGCCATGGAGGTTGGGAAAGCCGCATTTTTAACGACTCTAAATCTCTTGTCCACCACCTTCTTCTCTATGGATTTGTTAGCGGATCCGAATTCGGAGACCGTTAGGCAGTTCAAGAAGGACGTGGTTGGAATCTTTGAAGAGTTGGGAAAATCCAACATTGCTGACCATTTCCCGTTCCTTAAGAAGTTTGATCCCAAGGCATTCGGAGGCGAACCGAATTGTACTTCCAAAAGATGTTGGACTTGTTCAATCGCATTATCGACGAAAGGCTGCAGCGGCTCAAGGAAGCGAATGGTTCTGTGAAAGAGAATGACATCTTGGACAATCTCATCAACATGATGTTGGCTGGTGAAGATAATAGAGCATATGATCAAGTAGACAGAGCCGCAATTGCACACTTTCTACTGGTAAGAGCGAGCTCTTCTGTTATAGTACTCTATACTGTTTAGAAATTTTATCCTGTTAGGTGTTTAGGTTACACCAAATCTGATATTAAAAAAAAAAAAAAGAAAAGAAAAGAAAAGAAAAAAACCCGAGTCCATATGGAATGTTAGAGAGGTATTGAAACACTTCAAACACCAATTATAAAATGAAAACATTCTATTGACATAAAAGTATGACAATTCACCATCATATGTTGAAAAGTAAGATCAGAGTTGGTTTTACTGACACTATTATTTTCAAAAATAGCTCCTAAAGATTCAATTTGTCTGAATATTATTTCCCCGAACTTTTCATTGTACTCTATAACCATAAGAGCAGAAAAACGTGAGATCATTACTTTTCCACCATAATAAAACAAAAATCGATTGGTATAGAGAGCCAAAAAAAAAATTTTTTTTTTTTGAACTCTTCCACCGAAAAACAAACATGTGTCTATAGGAGAAAATAAATAAATATAAACATTTATTTTCTTCTACAGAATCAATTGGCATTGAGAAAGGGGAAACCGAAAAACCCTTTCGTTGAGCTTTTCCACCAATAACAAGATAAAAAAACATAGATGCGAGATTATTAATTGGTATAGAGGGGAAAAAACATTCCTTCAACGTCTTTTCGATCATAACAAAAGAAAAGGCAAACATGTGTTGTTAGATCAATCCGTATAGGAGAAAAAAAAATCTGTAATTGAAAATTTTCACCCTAACAAAGAAAAATCAAACATGTGACGTCAGTTAATTTAGGCTTCGTTTGGCAATTTAACTCAAACTATATTTTTTCATCTCAGTTTTTATTTTTTCTAAAAAGTTTTTGTTTTTTTTAAAAAGTCAACAAAAATTTTTAACTCAAACTGTATTTTTTCAACTCAAACTTATTTACCAAACGGATTTTTGGAAAGACCTTTCATTGAACTTTTGTCATTGAAACAGATAACAATTTTTTCGATATGTTAAAATGAAAGTCAGCATATTTAGTAGAAGGTTGAAAATTAGAAAATCTGAGGAAGACAAATTGATCAATTTCTTAGGGTCATTTTCTCTTCTCTAATTTTTTATTTTTAATTTTTTTTTTCTATTAACTAACCCTAGCTAACACTTAATTTGCTTGGTAATTGATTGCAAAATTAAACAGGATCTATTTCCTGCCGGGACTGACACGACTTCAGCTACGTTAGAATGGGCAATGGCTGAGCTAGTAAAAACCCCGGAGATCATGGCAAAAGCCCGAAAAGAACTAGAGCAAGTCATTGGCAAAGGAAACCAAGTGAAGGAATCGGACATAAACCAACTCCCTTACTTGCAAGCCATTGTCAAAGAAACCTTCCGCTTGCACCCCGTTGCTCCATTATTGGTTCCTCGCATATCCGATGGAGACGTCGAACTCAACGGCTATAGCGTGCCAAAGGATGCTAAAGTGCTAATAAACATATGGGCCATTGGTAGAGACTCAAACGTTTGGGAAAATTCCGAAGAGTTTATACCGGAGAGGTTTTTAAAAAGTACTATTGAGACCGGAGGTCGGGATTTCGAGCTCATTCCCTTTGGTGCGGGGCGAAGAATATGTCCTGGGATACTGTTGGCGAACCGAATGTTGCACTTGATGTTGGGTTCTTTGCTTCACTCGTTTGATTGGAAATTGGAAGACGGGGTTGAGACTGTGAACTTGGATGACAAGTTTGGCCTGACCTTGCAACTGGCTCAGCCTTTGCGAGTTGTCCCTACAGCAATCGCTTAGTATTGTTTTTTCAACAGACAACATTTTGTTGGACACATGTTACATCTTATGTATTTTCGTCCTTTATGTAAACCATCTAGCAACTATTAATATAAAATAATTATGATGTTGTTGTGATAATAACCTTGTAAGTCCGCTTACTGAGGAAAACAAATAACATATAGTAGATCTCTTGTTTTGATCTTAGTATACTACATATTCTCAATTTGCTGTCCGTGTCCCCTTCGCCGCTCGCTCTTGAAAAATCAGCACTGGCCGGTCTCCACAAAACCGTATGTACGGAAAGTATGTATGCATTCATGAAAAACACCAAAACTATCCCTTTTGTTCAATTTAATTTCACTTTTCATCTCGTACTATAAGAAAAATTAAAAAAATATCCCTGTGGTTTTAACAAAATAGAAAAATAACCTCATTATCGTTCAAGATTCTAAAAGTACTTTGACTACCCTCATTAATATGATTTTAAGTATAATCATAAAAAATTCAGAGTAAAAAGAAAGTATTGTTTCTTTCCTTACATTATTATTAGTGTCGTCATCAGCTGAGTGGAAGAAATTCCAATTGAATATAGATACATTTGAGAAACTTAGGTTCGGGGGTGAGGAAGTTATAAGGTATCGATGAAATTGAGCTTTTTTTTTTTTTTTTTTTTTTGACTTTAAGAGTTTTAATAGTTTAAAAATGTTATTTAATCGTATAGTACTAAATTATTGTTATCTTTAATACATATTATTAAGGGTGTTTTAGACATTTTAAAGTTTTGACCGGTCAACGATTTAGTTTTGGATTATTTTAAAAAAACATATAGAAGGATATTTTTTATATTTGTATGAGAAAAAGGGTAAATGCGGTATTGCAAAAGAAAGAATATTTTTTCTCTATAGGAAAATGAAGGAAATAACTATTGCAAGGGGGATATATTGCCAATTTGCCACTCCCAATCTAGTTTTTTTACCCACTTTTCTTATAACTCACTAACGAAATTTAAATAATAGTTTTTTTTAGTGAAATTTAAATTATAGTTTTTTTTGGTAGAAAAATTTAAATTGTACTTGTTACTTATGGCATCTCTCTCCTTATTCTTAAAAAAGGTCCAAAGTATGGAAGCATACATTTGGAATATGGGTTTAAAATGAAATTATTAAGTTGAAATTGGTTGATTTTTCAAAATATAATTATAATTTTTATTGACTTTTATAAATAAATTAAAAAAAAGATTAAAAAAAAGATAAAATTGCACCTTAAAAAAAAAGTTGGGCACTCCCACTTGCTTGCCACTAGGATTCTCGATGCCAACATGAACCTGAGGCACAACAAGGTACAAGAGCTCTTATGTGATGTCCGTAAAAGCTGCCAGGCCTGTGTGTCCGTGGAGATTGGAAGAGTTGCTTTTCGTAACTTCTCTGAATCTCTTGCCCACCACATTTTTCTTCATGGATTAAGCTGATGATACAAATTCCGACACCCAAAACGAGCTCAAGGAGGCTATGTCGCATATGATGGACACTCCTATCAACATGACTTTGAATGGTGAGGAGAAGATAAGATGAACAGCTTGATAGAACCACAATTGAACATTTGTTACTGGTAAGCAAGCTCTTCTAATACTTGGTTGCTTTTTTCTAAAAATAAATAAATAAATAGGTAGCCCCGAAAGGATTTAATTTGTCTCACTTCGACCCCCTAACTTTCAGACTCTCAGTTTTGAAACATTTTTTTTTTTTTTAAAGAACAGGAAAATTCATTGAGTTATGTTTGCAAGACAACAGCATATGAAACGTTTACTACCCTGACGTTTTTAAAATGGAAAGAAGTGGGCATTTGGTCACATTACCAACAACTTGTTGAAATGTTTAGCTAGATAGGATCGTCGGAATGTTAATTGCTTAACTCGTAATCCGAAGACGGAAAAATCAAAGTGTGTGGAGCAAAAGTACGCTAACATCAAAATAAGTTGACAAAAAATTTGTTTCTTGGCAAATAAAAATATAATTTTGTTTCTTAAAAAATAAAAAATAAATAAATTTACTCTTCCTCTATAACACAAGGAAAAACCTATATCGATGGAATATTAGATGGCGTTATATAAAATAGAAAAGGAAAAAAAAATTGAGCGGAAAGGTAATGTAGCGTGACCAATTCTGTCCAGTTCTAAACATCTTAATAGTTTCAAAACCAACAAAGCCAAAAGTCGGGGCAAAAGAAAGACAACGGGATTTTTTTTTTTTTTTTTCAAACAAAAGTTAATCAATAATTATTTTGTCAGTTAATTGTGAGATTGGGCTGATGAGAGCAAGTTCCGAAATAGTATTTATTTTCTAGGGGAACGGAGACAACTTAAGCTAGGTTAGAGTGGTCAATGGGCTGAGCTACTAAAAGCCCAAGAGATCATGTAAAAAGTCCGAGCAGAGTTGGTGCAAGTTGTTGGCAAAGGAAACCAAGTGAAAAAATCGGGCGTACACCATCCCGAAGGATGCTCAGGTGCTCGTCAACGTTTGGGCCATCGGTAGAGACCCAAACATTTGGGAAAATCCCGACAAGTTTATGGCAGAGAGGTTTTTGAAATCGAATATATAGATGCCGGAAGCGGGGATTTTGAGCTCATTCCTTTGGCTCCGGGTGGAGAAAATGTCACGGGTTGCCATTGGCAACGCGCATGTTGCACTCGATGTTAGGTTCTTTGCTTCGCTGCTTTGAATGGAAGTTGGAAGATGGGATTGGGCCAGAGACTCTGAACATGGAAGACAAAGTTTGGCTTGCACCCTGCAAATGGCTCAGCCTTTGCGAGCTCGTCAACCAATTAGTATTAGCTTTCCTTTGTGGGCAACATGTTACCTATGTATTTTTTTTGAAAATATCTAAAATCACAAGTTGCTAGTATTTAGAAGATTGACAAACGACAGATTACAAAACGACATCAAATCAGTTATTATTATTATTATTTTGGTGGGTTGGGGGCGGGGTGTTGTGGGGAGCGGCTAAAAGCAACAAACCAAAACTTGACTAAACGTGATGTTAGCGGGAAACGACAAAACATTTAGGACGATTACGATTTTGTAAAGGTCAGAGTAGCCAAAACTACAGTATTCAACTCGGATATGTTTCAAATACAATATATTATTTAATTGACAGTGTTCTTTTTTTTTTTTTTTTTTTTTTGAAAATTGTTAATTGACAGTGTTCTACAATTGAATACAGAAATTTTGAAACAAAGTCAAATACAAATACTAATCACCATTTATATATATATATATATTTAATTACACCTTTTTAAAACACACCTTTAATTTTACATGTATTTAATTGAATTCCAATATTAATATTCAAACGCATATTTATTGAAATACATGCACTCAAATTTAAAAATGTTACATACAAACACATATTAAAATACATCTATGTTACATTTAAATTATTTACTAAGTAGTTATCAATCCCTTTTAAAAAATGTTTAAGTCATGAAGAGGCCGTCGATTATATTTTTACATTGTAATAGTCCCCTTCATGTGTAGGTTAGATAATGAACAAACATATGGGAAAAAAAAAAATAATATTAGTTAAGAAGAAATCCAGTGTATATTAAAAGTACAACACAAGATAACAATATTAAAAAAAAAAAAAAGTACAAATACAAGAGTTTAAACTTAGTATCTCCTATTCTGACATCTTGATAGCTTTATCTATTCATTCTAAAAATGTTAACTACTAAAATGTGAGCAAATAATAATTTTACATTATAACTGAAACGTTACGATAACACCAAAAAATGAAAACAACAACATAGAAAGGATAAGGACACATACAACACTACCATAGAGGCTGACAACTTAGAAAACGACCAAGATGCCCAACACGATAGAATGTTGTTTATCTTCTGATCACCATAATATAATTGGCATAATATATAGCAAATGGGACAAATAAATGACAATCGCAAAATAGTGTAACAATGTAAAAGACGACGACCACCGAAAAAACAACTTTATCACGAGATTGTGTTTGATATATGTTATACCAAAGAAAACATTATTATACGAGATTCTCTTTTTCTAGATGGCTGACAGTTGAGTGGGAATTTAGGCGATTTTAAATTCCAGCCATTGTGATTGCAAGATTCTGGGTTCAATTGGAATAGTTCAATAACGTGCAATGAAATATAATCGTGATTCAGAAGGGAAAAATGCATATAAACATATTCCAAGTTGTAATCGACTTTTTTTTCTCCCCTCCTATTGGGGCAAACCTCAAGCACCATCTCCTTCTTGACCATCTTCTTAGTATTCATGTCCATTGAACTTTTCATTTTTTATCATTAGAATCAGATCACCCGTACAATTTTATGTGTTTTAAATAATGTCTAATTAATTATATTATATCAAATTTTTAACTAATTACATTATGTCATGTTATATTATTTTAATTACAATTTTTTAAAATATTACGATATAATATAATTGATTGGACACTATTTAAGACATTAAAATTGGATGGAAGATATGAGTACGTAATCATCATATATGTGTTGTATGATCACAAAGAGATGAGAAAAAAAAAATTACAAAAAGTATTTTGTTTTGGGATAGAATTAAAGTATTATATGTGATACCAAAGACCTCTGTCCTTCCATCCCTCAGATAGATGTGCAGGGATGGCATGGGACCTTTGACATAAATAAATGCATCGTGAGTTCCATAAGGATTACTTCTCAATTTAATTTCTTTAAAAATCATTAAAATTTTATGTAAGGGTGGGGCAAGTTCTGAAAGGAGGTGGGGTTATTAGAAGCCCATCTTTGTGTATATAAATGGTGAAAATGACTATTTTAGAGTCTTCTTGAGGTAAATGACTAAATCTACTCTTTTTCTTAAAGTATAGTTAAATTGTCTTAATTAATGATAAGGATCAAAATAACAATATTAAGCTTAAGACAGGTTCATTGCCATTATAGGCACGTAGATAGGAACATTTAATACTAAGTGGGCGATTAATGAAGATAGAGAAAATTGACCTAATATTTTTTTGGCTTTAATTTTGTCGTACTCAATTTTATGGCATATTTACTACGACTTTTTCTAATTATTTGTTCTGTGTATTAGTGAACTTCAAACAAATTTCCAGTCCGACAGGAGGGCTGCAAGTACGATGGACGTTGATATCTTTTGCTATTGGTCACGCAAAAACGGAAGGAGAAAGGGGATGTCCAACATTTACTTTTCCTCCTTCAAAATAAGAAATGTCAAACGATCTAGATGTATTATATTCACATTAAAAGAAAAAGAAAAAAATTAAAAAAAAAAAACAACTATCAAAATTTTATAAAACAAAATATAAAAATCCATTAAGTTCGGGAGTTAAAAAATAAAAAAAATAAAAAAAATAAAAAAGATTAAAAAAAAAAACCTAAACTAGGTCATGAATGGGAGCTTACTGTTAAATGGACTTGGATAAAACTCATCTTTAAAAACTAGCTCAAGGGGTGAGAGAGCTTATTCCACATGTAAACACTATAGCAGTTGCATGCATAACTTAATAACGTGGGCCAAATACACAATGTAATATTCTTCCTCATGCCTAACGCGGGTCAAAGACCAAACCAACCATCGCTTGCAAAACATGACCTTGATAACATATTAAATGGGTTTGGATAGAACTCATTCTCAGAAGCTAACTCAATAGGAAAGGAAAAACATTATGTAGAAAACCAAAAAACCAAGAATCCAATTTGAGAACAAGAGAAAGCTAGAGTTTTTTATTCTAATCAATAATAAAAATAATATATCAAAAGAGATGTTTATATAAGCTAATTAGAAAATATAAAAATACTATTGTACCAACTATATAATCTAGACATTCCACGTTTAAATACCATATAACAGCTCTCGTAACTTATTGTGATGTGCAACAAATACAAAATTCAATCCTTGCATCCAAGTACCCACATAAATCATATATTACAATAAAATAACATTTTTGTGAAACTAAAAGAAGTAAATAATAAAAATTACTAGGTAAAATATAATCCATTAATTTTTAATAAAATAATTTAGTTATGTAATAAATTTACTATTTGTTGTAATTAAATCTTCAAATATTTTAAAAATACATTATTTATTTTATTTATTCGTCTTAGAAATGGTCTTATTTTCTTCTCCTATTATTGACGGTAGTGGTGGTCTGCGCTCGCACGGCGTTACAAGGTCAAAGATTTTGTTTTTTTTTTTTCCCCAATTCTAACAGCAATTACGTAACAAAATAACGAAAAAGTCGTCAAAATTGACCCAAAATAAAAAATAAATACTTCCCAGGAGTCGTTAACTTGAAAACGAGACCACTAACGTTTTCTGAAGACGACAACAAATTGAGAAAATAACATAAAACTTTATAACGTCAACATGAAAGGACGGTGGGAAAAAGGCGAAAACTAACGCCAGTCTCCGAAACGAAAGTGACTTGCAATATTGGATAGAAGTATTATTGTAATTAGATTTTTCCAATTTTTTTGTAATTATAACTTTTTTTTTCTTTTTTAATTAATAACTACGCTAGTATCATGGTAATTGATAACTTGTTTCTTTTTCAATTTCAATTAATTCAATTTGTCTGTCATCCTGCTATAATCAAAGACAATTTCTTAGTTTGTTAAAAAGAATAGTATGACATGTGGACTTTGATAGCTAGAAGGCATAATCTTGAATTAAAAAAAAAATAGTTATAGAGGAAGGCCACTTTTCCCTTAAACCATCCTTCATTGAGAGTCACATTAGAGGACTGTTTTCCTACGAATGAGTCCTCAACATATAAAGAGGCACATTAGAAGACGGTTTTGTAGATGGCCTCCTTAGCACCCGATACCACAAAATAGAAAACGGTGTCGGTGGTTATAGATGATGGCTACATAATTGTCATCTTTAGTACACCTACATAGAGGATGGTTTTCAATTAAATAATGTTAGAGAACATCAGTGATGTTTAACATTAATCTTTAATGAAGGATTGGTCCTATAATATGAGATCCATTAATGAAATCCATTTCTTATAGTATGCTGTTGACATTACTGATATTTTAAAGCATTTTTTGTTCCAATTACTTTAAATGATGGGTTTGAACCATCCATTTAGTAGTGTTTTTACACGACAATAAAGTTACCGGAGAAAAAAGCGCACACATGACTCAAAGCAGTTTGGTAGCGTTAAGTCACATCCACATTAATCATTAAACGGCATACCAACTAAAAAAAACGAGGTAAGTAATTCTATATGTTTAGTTGCAGAGAATTAGAGACTCCGACATGTATCAAATAAGGATAATTCGGGGAAACATTACAGCTTATTGATAGATTATTATTCATAGTCAATATAGGCAACACGTATATAAATCCAACGGTCCCATTAAATGGGATGTAACCTAGAAAAATGAAAATTCATTGGTGGCTTTACGCGCTTATGCTAAAATTTTCAAACTAACCGGCTTGTCCTTGTTGCCCTAAATTTGGCCACACAATTCTAATAAAATATTTTAACATGATATATTTTCAAACTTTAATGTCGTTTTTCTGTAAACGTATGTAATAAGGTGTTGTGTAATTATTGTTCAATAAAGTCAATCGGATGTCAATAGAATAGGTTCGGGGGCGGAATGGTCTTCTTGTCAACCAGTCCTACGAATAAAAACACTTTTATATCTGCCGTGTAACCCATTTAATCGACGGGGACGGGGCGGGTTTTCTCTATCGCAGGTTTGGGATAGTTGAAAGTTGCCCCGTCAACCCTATTATCTTTTTCATCATATGAAAATACAAAATTATTATTAAAACTTAAAATGTAGAAATATGAGACTTTAAGAAATAAATCAAACTAGAGTATTCAATTTTTTTATATGTCAAATATGTTGAAATTTAATACTTAAAAATCATACCTTGTATAATATCTATAATATAAAAATATCATATAACCAAATCGGTCGGTAAACCCATCCCATCTCCACGTCATATCCCGTGACATGTTAAACTTTTAACTTATTTAACAATCCAAACTCGTTTTGTTTGGGGTTTTTCCGTCTCATTCAAGACGGGTCCCTGTTAATGTTGTCATCCTTAAGTAAAGGTCAAACAAACAAAATTTCTTTTCCGAAGGAGGGCTGCAATTACGGCGACCATTCCTAGTGGTCACGAGTCAAGTTCACATTCGTTGAAGATGGATATTTGATAATTGATCTTGACGAGTAGCTAGCTTCTAAAAGCTACATTGCAAAGCTGGAAAAGGAAAGGGAACGTTACACTTTTTTTTAAAACAATTTTTCCTAAAATGTACGACAAGTGTCAAAGTCAAAAAAATCAGCATATATTATGTTCATAAAAGAAAGGGGGAAAAAAAACTGTCTATATATATATCTGGCGATTCATGAAAAGGGAAAGCCAGTCCTGATAACAAATTTCCTGGAGAGATAGAGAACGATTAAAAAAAAAAAAACAAAGAAAGAAAACAGACAGAGAGAGATGGAAATTTTAACCAGCTTACTGTTTCTTGCTCTGATCTTTTTTCTCTCAATTAAAGCCATCCGTTCATTTTTATTTCCTAGAAGCAAAAGGCTAAATATACCACCCGGTCCAAAACCTCTTCCAATCATAGGAAATCTCTTGGAGCTCGGTGGCAAGCCCCACAAGTCCCTGGCCAAGCTCTCCGAGTCGTACGGTCCGATCATGTGTTTGAAGCTCGGCCAAGTCACGACGATTATCGTGACTTCACCATCTATAGCTAAGGATATCATTCAGAAGAACAGCCAGTTCTTCTCCAACCGAAAGGTCCCCGATGCGATCTCCGCCTCGGAACACCAACATTTCAGCCTGGCTTGGTTACCTGTCTCGAACTTATGGAGAAACCTACGGAAAATAATCAGCACTCACTTACTTGCCGCTAGGGTTCTTGATGCCAACATGAACCTGAGGCACAACAAGGTCGAAGAGTTCTTACGTGATGTCCGTAAGAGCAGCGAGGCCGGTGAGTCGGTGGAGATTGGAAAAGCTGCTTTCATGGCTTCTCTCAATCTCTTGTCCACCACATTCTTTTCCATGGATTTAGCCGATTCAAATTCCGACACCGGCGAAGAGATCAAGGAGGCCGTGCGCGGTATGATCGAAGAGATGGGAAGACCAAACATAGCTGACTCTTTCCCATTTCTTAAGATGATTGACCCCCAAGGCATCAGGAAGCGCAACAATATTTACTTTCGAAAGATGCTGGACTTGTTCGACACGATCATCAACCAAAGGTCCAAACTCGGGGCAAAGAGTGCTTCTGGTAAAGATACTGATATATTGGATATTCTTATCGACTTGACAGATAACACTGAAGACAAAAGAGTACATGAACAGCTACAAAAAAGCACTATTGGACATCTGTTACTGGTAAGCAAGCTCTTCAACTGCTTTTGGTTAGAACAAAAAAAAAAAAAATCCCCCAAAAGATTCATTTTATCTCCCTCGGCTTTCAGTTTCTAAACTTTTGGTAACTTGTAGTTATTAGTAGTCTTAATGCTGAAGTTGAAAATCAAAGAGAGTTTTGAGGAAAAGTACACGAATATACAATTAAGGAAACAAAACAAAAATATTAATTTTATGTAATAAATAAATTTTAATTTTGTCCAATATTTTTTAAGTCGAGTTTCGTTAAACTTATGCGCATAAATATAAATATGCACATTTTGACTCGGGTCTGTCAGATATTGACATTATAAGAATTATAATGAAACAGGATATATTTGGCGCGGGGACAGAAACGACTTCAGCCACATTAGAGTGGTCAATGGCTGAGCTACTAAAAGCTCCAGAGGCCATGTCGAAAGCACAAGCGGAGCTAGAACAAGTTATTGGCAAAGCAAAAAAATTGAAGGAATCAGACATCCCTCAGCTTCCTTACTTACAAGCCATTATCAAAGAAACCTTACGCTTGCACCCTCCAGCACCATTACTGGTTCCTCGCCTAGCGGAAAGCGACGTCGAAATTTGCGGCTATACCATCCCGAAGGATGCTCAAGTGCTGATCAACGTTTGGGCCATTGGTAGAGACCCAAATGTGTGGGAAAATCCCGACAAATTTATGCCGGAAAGGTTTTTGAAATCGAATATAGATGCTGGAGGCCGGGATTTTGAGCTCATTCCGTTTGGTGCTGGGAGGAGAATTTGTCCCGGGATGCTGTTAGCAAACCGAATCTTGCACTTGACATTGGGTTCTTTGCTTAACTCGTTTGATTGGAAGTTGGAAGATGGGGTTGAACCAGACACTCTCAACATGGAAGACAAGTATGGCCTGACCTTGATAATGGATCAGCCTCTGCGAGCTTTCCCCACGGCGAAGTCCACATAATGTATTGTTTTCACGTGAAACATTTTGTAGGCAATTAATAATACTTATATATATATATGTATGTATGTATGTATGTATGTATGTTTTTCTTCCATTTAGCAGCTGATAAAAACTATCATAATGATGGTGATAGATTTCATGATATGTAAAAGTACACAATAAAAGAAAGACAAATTTCTGTTGAGCTTTTTTCAGCAAGTATACATGTAATTCAAAGCTTGAATAGCAAGTAATGAAATAACTGCAGGAAATATTACCTCATAATAAAGGCCAGTCTTTTGCTATAATCTCGTCTATTATGAGGCTAGTAAGGAAGCTCTAATTTCCCATATTATTTGTTCTTCCAAAGCTATTTGCTTTTTTTTTTTTTTTTTTTTTATCTTCTTAGAATCTTTTCTATTTTTCGTGCAATCAACAATTTGAGATTTTGATTTCTAAGAAATAGGTTGAAATATAGGGTGAAAGAAGTAAATAACACTTTTCATGTAAAAAAAAAAAAAAAAAATTGAAGAATAGTATAGGTTATTAAAATATTTAGAACAAAAAATAAATTTATCAAAATGTTTTATTTATGTCTTGTCAATATATTATTTACTTAATAAATTTGTTATTTAGCTAGTAAATTTTCTATATACCTCAAGTATTTTAAAACCTTGCTATTTACTTTAATTCTTTTCTTTAAAATGTTGTTTACTGTAATTTCCTAAAAGGTATTGCAATTATTTACGTGAAAGCTCAGTTGATTAGTTGTGATCATAACTCTAATATTAAGATTGATGCACCTAGTGGGTCTTGGTCCATTTATTAATTGATGTGATATGTGCCAAAAAAATTTTTTTATTTGATGTGATGATCTAGTGTCCGTCTAGAATTTCATAATTTCTGGGAATCTCTAAATAAAGAAAGTTATAAGACCAGCTAGGTCCCCTCATCTTTCTACAAACAATGACATTTTTGTCTCATGGAAAGTTAAGAGAAGATGGAGGAAATTCTACGCTTCACGTGTGCACACAATCTTCGTCTATAAGGTACTTGTTTTACAGTTTTACTTTTAAGATTATACCCAATCAAATATCATGAAATCAAAAGATAATTATCTCCTCATATTTATTCTTGTCTAAATCTAGTTTGATATTTACTTAATTAATTCGAATTTGTTGCAAGTGGTATATAAGCTAATACATAATTAAATAGGAACAAAAAATCGTATTCAATATTCTCCTCTTGATTTGAGACTTCGATCTTCGGATATTATTATATATATTTTTATGATAAATAATGGTTTTACTTACCAATATGTTTGCCCTAAGCCAATAAAATGTTATATATGGCTGGTTTACTTTCAAGAGAAATAGAGAATACGATGTTGTGGGGTTGTCTTGTCTTTTCTCTCTCTCTCTCTCTCTCTCTATTATTTGTGGTTGTGGGGACCTGCGTTAGAAATGAAATTTTTAAATTGAAATTGATTGATTTTTTAAAAAGTAGTTTTAAATTTTGTTGAATTTTCGCACGGCCCCTTTTCAATATGATGAAAATGTTGGAATGTAATTGACGAAAGAAAGCAAAAACACTTATATTTATTTATACTTATATCTCAATTTATATCTTTTTTCTTAAATTAATTTTAAATTTGTTATTTACAACTATTATAATAGTTTTGAAATTTTAAAAATTCATAATTTTGTAATGATTTTTTTTTTATTAAAACGAATGAAACAAGTTTTAGATTGATATTTTTTTCCGAACACATTTCAAGTTTTTATACTTTTAAATTCCAGTAATTCAAACGTCACACCAAATACATAATTCAATTCATACCCAAATTTTACAATTCAAACCCTTACACCAAATGCATGCTTAAAATTTTAAGATTTATATTAGATTTAGAAATTTTAGATCGAAAATAGGGTTTTTGGCTTGGGTATGTGGGCTTTTCATTAATAATTTAATAGGAATTTTAATTTATATGGAATATTGTAATAATTTAGCAAATTTACTATAACAAAGTCAAAATTAGAAGTTTGAAAGACAAATTATTAAAGAATCAAGATCTATTGTCCTATTTTATTGATTGTTGTTCAAATAGTGGTATTAAATATAATTTCAATTTAAAAATTTAGTCACTAGAAAAAAAGTTAAATATTAAAAACTCTTAAACAAATTAATAAATTATCAAAATACTATCAAAGAAACATTTTTTGAGATTAAAAAAAAAATGAGACAATGAATTTAGACTTAGAGATAAATTCAAGGACATCAATTCTGAATACATATAAGGAACTAGACCCTCCTAAAACGGCAATAACGTGCAATTAAAGCTGCCCACTGCATGCGATTTATGAATGTCGATCTGACAAAATTGTGTGACTTATGCTTATGCACGAATTTTCAAACTTACCGACTACTTGTAATTTCAGCCACTCAATTCTTATCACATTATTTAATACGATTTATTCACATTATTTGGTCCGTACAAGTAACATTAAATAACTTCCATCCGAGCTGAAAGTAATAACGTGAGAGGAATTGGTCATGGCAAAACTGAATGGAAAAAGGAAGGCCAACCATTTAATTTTCCTATGAAAATGACAAATACCAACCAACCTTGGACATGGGAAAAAATAAGGGGGAGTTCGAAAAAATTTTTTTTTGTAAATTTTTGTCTTTTTTCTAAATAAAAAATTCAAAAAAATTTACTATTACAATTAAAATATTTCAACTCAAACTAACATACTAAATACTCCCTAAATAAATAAAAGAATAAGAAAAATAAAACACTCTACGCAACCAGTCCTGGTCCCAAATTTAATTAATCCAGGGTTGCTTGTTATAAATTTTATAACGTAAGTGTACGCTATAGTTAAAAAGTAATAAAATAGTAAAATAGAGTATCATTCTCATCAGAAATTAGTACTTATTACTTACAAAAATTAGTTAATCCTAATTTTATTTGAATAAACCGAAAAGAAATTTAAAATAACAATAACAATAATAATCAAAATAATTAAAATGAAGAACTCAAAATACTAAAAATTTAGGATTTCGATTTCACCATAATTATTCTGCATTAATTATTGAATCTCTAAAGCCTCAATTTATTTTCTTAATTGATAGTTAAGAATCCCTAATCATTCACTTGCCCCTCCAGAGGTCTAACAAAAATATCCTTATAAGCTAATCCACTATATCCCTATATGAATTAAAATCAATAAGAACTTATTAAGATTTGTGATTCCCATGTAGTGATTACACAAGTCATGAAGGTTTATTCCTATCCCGTATCCAACCTATGGCATTCAACTCAATGAACTAGACACAAAAATCTCCTTAGAATTTCATTATGATTAACCAATCAACTAAATAGTGGTCAATTATTTAGAAGTACTAAAAACAAAGAACAACACTCAATCATAGAAAACAAATCAACAACTAAATTGAAAGAATAAATCAAAACATTATAATTAAGATACACCAGAATCCTAAAAAAGAAAATTAATTCTTAAATAAAAATTTATAAAACAAATGTTCAATCATGATCAAATTACAAAAATCAAAAAAATCAAAAAATAAGAAAATAATAAGAAAAATTCATTTATGGAGGCGTCACAAATCTCCAAGATTTTTCTCTAATCTCCTCATCCCTCTCCTCTTGATGATTCAAGATGATATTTATTTAAATTTGTAGAAAACTAAACTTAAAATTCGAATTAAAATAAAACACTAAAACCTAAAATATTTTTTCTTCTTTTTCTTCATTGGTTTCCAGCTTCTCCTACAGCCAAAGACAATGGGCACGGAGCCCCAGGACTTCTATATATATGATCCGTTTGGTGAATGAATTTGAGTTGAAAATTTTAGATTTGAGTTAAAAATTATTGTCTTTTCTAAAAATTTGCTAACTTTTTAGAAAAGATAAAATTTTTTTAAAAAAATAATTAAGATAAAAATTTTGAATTTGAACTTAAAATTCAAACGAGGCGTAACCTTCTAGCCAGCCGACTTTAGTTCCCAACATTCGCTTTTTTTTATTTTTATTTTTTTTGCCCTTTTCTTTTCTTACTACAACTGCTAACGCAAAAGCAGCCATTGGGGCCCACAGAGACAGGTGGTGACAGACTGTTGGAGATGGGCTGGAATTGGGATGCGTGGTGTGCTGGCGTTGGCTGGAAAAGCAGGTACACGTGAACACAGTGGGACGTAAACTGTTGGATTTGGCACTACCCTGGGTTGCTAACACGCAACTGGCAACACTCCTGGAAGGGCGAATGAGACACACTCGCCATCTGGGCCGTAACTAAAGCTGATCTAATGACTAAGAGCGCGCGTGGGAGCATGTGAAGGAGCTTTCAAATGGTGGATGATTTCTCCGAATTTCCTTTTAGTAGGATTCGTTTGGTGAATGAGTTTGAATTGAAAAAGTATAATTTGAGTTGAAAATTTTTATTGACTTTTAAGAAAAGATAAAATTTTTCATAAAAAGACAAAACTTTTTTAGAAAAATACAAAAACTAAGATGAAAAAGTACAGTTTGAGTTAAATTGTCAAAAGAGATGGTAATTTTTAATTCATTTTTATCACATTTTAACTCCAAATTACTATTTTTTCTCATTAACATAATTAACTTACCTAATTGGGACAACATAATAATTTTGGGAAAAAATCAAAATATATTATTAGGTTATAGTAAAAAAAAAAAAAAAAAAAGTTTTACAATGCCAAAATAACTCTATAAAAATAGAGTTATCTTTGCTCTTGCACTCTCTGCAACACAGAATTAGAAACAACTCCCGATACAAAAAGCTACTTCCACCTGGTCCCAAACCTCTTCCCATCATAGGAAACGTCCTGGAGCTTGGTGACAAACCCCACAAGTCCTTGGCCATGCTTTCCAAGTCCCATGGCCCTCTTATGTGTTTGAAGCTCGGCCAAGACACGACGGTTATCGTCTCTTCATCAACAATGGCTAAGGAATTCATACAGAGACATAGCCAAAACTTCTCCAACCAAACGATCCCAGACGCAACCCGCGCCTTTGATCACGACCAATTCAGCATGGTTCGGTTACCGGTCTCAAATTTATGGAGAAACCTTCACAGAATAAGTAACTCCCACTTGCTTGCCTCTAGGGTTCTTGATGCCAACGTGAACATAAGGCACAACAAGGTACAAGAGCTGTTACGTGAAGTCCGTAAAAGCTGCCAAGGCGGTGAGTCCGTGGAGATTGGAAAATTATAAAATTTGAAATTTGAACTACAAGTTGTTTAGATGACAAGTTTAAGGGACATCAATACTAAGTTTAACTCCAACTCAACTGGACATTTTAGTCTCAATTTTTTTTTTTTTGTCGAAAAGTCAATAAAATTTATAATTATTTTTTGAAAAATCAGTCAATTCTAACTAAAATTTTTTTATTTCTAACCGACTAATCAAATACAAGCTAAATAATATCAAAGATGGACGACAAAACCTCCAAAAACGACAAAATTGTGTCGATTTATGAATGTGGATCTGACTAAATTGTGTGGCTTATGCTTATGCTAGAATTTGAAACTACCGAAATACTTCTTGTTGTAATTTCAGCCACTCAATTCCTTTAATAAAACAGCAAGTCAATCCTTATCACAATATTTGATACGGCCTTTTCACATTATTTGCTTTGTAAATAGTTTCCATCCGAGCTGCAAGTAATGACGACTAAATGGGAAAGGGAACGCCAACCATTAGATTTTCCTTATGAATAAATGACAAATGTCAAACAACCTTAGACATATTTAGCCAAAAAAAAATGTAAGAAAAATAAAAGAATCTACGCACAGCTATATACATATACTTATATATATATGTGTGTGTGTGTGTGTGGAAATTCATGAAGGAGAAAAACCAGTCCTGATCTCAATTTTAATCAATCCAAGGTAGCTCTTCCACTGTCTGCAACACGGAACAAGAAACAACTTGGCAGAGAGAGGAGGAGAAATAAGCAGGTGGAAGACATAATGAATATTTTCACCAGCTTAGTTTGTCTTGCTCTCATCCTTTTTATCTCAATTCAAGCCTTCCGTTCATATGCATTTCCCCGATGCAAAAAGCTACTTCCACCCGGTCCCAAACCTCTTCCCATCATAGGAAACCTCCTGGAGCTCGGTGACAAACCCCACAAATCCTTGGCCGTGCTTTCCAAGTCCTATGGCCCTCTTATGTGTTTGAAGCTCGGCCAAGTCACGACGGTTATCGTCTCTTCACCAACAATGGCCAAGGAATTCATACAGAGACATAGCCAAAACTTCTCCAACCGAACGATCCCAGACGCAGCCCGCGCCCTTGATCACGACCAGTTCAGCATCTTTTGGTTACCGGTCTCAAATTTATGGACAAAGCTTCGCAAAATAAGCAGTTCCCACTTGCTTGCCTCTAGGGTTCTTGATGCCAACATGAACCTGAGGCACGACAAGGTACAAGAGCTCTTATGTGAAGTCCGTAAAAGCTGCCAGGCCGGTGAGTCCGTGGAGATTGGAAAAGCTACTTTCATAGCTGCTCTGAATCTCTTGTCCACCACATTCTTCTCTATGGATTTAGCTTGTTCAAATTCCGATACTGGCAGAGAGTTCAAGAAGTCCGTGCGCTGTATGGTAGAAGAAATGGGAAAACCAAACATGGCTGACCTTTTCCCGATTCTTAAGAAGATTGACCCCCAAGGCATTAGGAGGCGCACCGGCATTCACTTCCGAAAAGTGCTGGACTTGTTCAATGGCATCATCGACCAAAGGTTGCGACTCCGGGAAATAGGTGGTTATGTGAAAGATGATGATATATTGGACACTCTCATCAACATGATGGCGATGGGTGAAGAGAATAGAGAAGACGAAATGCTACACAAAACAACAATAGGACATTTGTTAATGGTAAGCAAACCCTTTTACCTCTTGGTTAATTTCAAAAATATCCCGAAAGGATTCAATTAATACCTTTAATTTTGAAACTTTTCTACCTTGACATTTCAAAATTGAGAGAAATGATCATTCCATCACAATACCAAAATCGTGGATAAAAAGTGACCTGGTTGGTTGTTAAAATGATGTTTTTGGAAATAGTAGTTATTACTCCTAGTATTGCTGAAAATGGAAATCAAAGAGAGTTCGGAGTAAAATTACACTAACATAAAATAAAATAAACAAAAAAAGAATGATTTCAGGGCATAAAAAAAAAATCTAATTTTGTCCATTAAAAAATTATAACTTTAGCCAAGCTCACAACTGTTGGCAAGAATTATAAAAGAGACAAAATTACTGGAGGAGCAAAAACCACAGCAACAGATGGTGAAAACTGTATTTTTCACTCAAACTGAGGAGCAAAGTCACGTAAGTTTTCCATTCACAATTTAACATAATCATGGGGAATGACCAATTCTTCATTGTAATGGAATGATCAAAACTGTTGATTCTTGAAACGTTTGCATGATAAAACCTTCAAACTAAAAGTTGGGGGCTGAAACTAGACATTCTAAATTCCTCAAGGTGTATATATATATTTTTTTAAGGTAACCTAATACTTGTTTTGTTGGTTCATTTTGAGATTGACCTGATAAGAATAAGTAATGAAACAGGATATATTTGCGCGGGGACAGAAACGACTTCAGCCACAATAGAGTGGTCAATGGCTGAGTTACTAAAAGCCCCAGAGATCATGTCAAAAGCCCGAGCGGAGCTAGAACAAGTGATTGGCAAAGGAAACGAAGTGAAGGAAGCGGACATAACTCAACTCCCTTACTTACAAGCCATTGTCAAAGAAACCTTACGCTTGCACCCTCCGGCACCATTACTGGTGCCTCGCAAAGCTGAAAGTGACATCAAAGTTTGCGGCTATACCATCCCGAAGGATGCTCAAGTGTTGATAAACGTTTGGGCCATTGGTAGAGACCCAAACGTCTGGGAAAATCCCAACAAGTTTATGCCAGAAAGGTTTTTGAAATTGAATATAGAAACTGGAGGCCGGGATTTTGAGCTCATTCCGTTTGGTGCTGGGCGGAGAATATGTCCCGGGATGTCATTGGCAAACCGAATGCTGCACTTGACGTTGGGTTCTTTGCTTCACTCGTTTGATTGGAAGTTGGAAGATGGAGTTGGACCGGATACTTTGAACATGGAAGACAATTTTGGCCTGACCTTGCAAATGGCTCAGCCTTTGCGAGCTCTCCCCATGGCGATCACATGATCACATATTGTTTCCAGTGAAACCCTTTTTTGGGCTGCATGTATTATATATGTATTTCATCGTATACCTTCTAGCAACTAATTAAAACGAAAATTATATGTTATGGTTTGTAATATATAGAACTACAAAGTAAAAGAAGTACATTCTGTATATTGAGCTTTTCCAGCAGGTTTATATATATACATGTAATTTATAGCTTGAATAGCAAGTAATATCTAGTCCTTATTATTTGAGGACAAGAACGCTCTGTTTTTCCTTACTAATTTCTCTTCCAATGTCTGAGAATAGATCATGGATTTTATAAGCTATTTGCTATGTCTTTCTTGTTATAATTTTTTCTATTTTTCATGCAATTAATAATTGGTTGAAATATATAGCTTAATTATTTACCTAAAAGCTCAATTGGTTGTCTATGATCAAATAACTCATTTGTCTATTAAATATATTAAATTTTTATTTACTGATATTTATTTCAAATATTTTTAAAATGCGTTATTTACTTGAATGATTTTCAACAAACATACTAGTTACTTCTTTCTCTTTTCAAAATATATCTCAATACCAATCTCAGAAAACTTCTAATATATACTTTGTACCTGTAATAAAACCATTTTCTACCAAAAGAGAAAATTACTTAAACAACTATCTTTATTTTATCTATTAACCAGTATGACATAAATTTTAGTTAACTTTAGTTTAATTTTGTATTGTGTTAGTCTTATGTTAATTTTTTGTATCATATTGGTACAATGATCTTTAAATTACTATCATTCAGTGCTTTTTCCTTTTCAAAATGCTCCCAAAATGGCCCGTGGTTTTTTTTTCTTTTTTTCTTTTTGTTTTTTGTTTTTTCTTCTTTAAGCAAATAAAAACGACATAACATTACAAATAAAGCTATAGAAACCACGATAGCAACCAGCAGGTCCAGCACGAGAGAAACATTCACAAACGACAACACAAAAACATCAAGTGTGCCAGAACAAAAAACGACAATAATGTTCTTGAACGATGAAAAAAAAAAAAGCAACATTATGACGACAACGAAGTGAAAACAGCAACATATAAAATGGACGATAGCTTGACAACCACCGACGACCAGCAAGACAGACTCACCAGAAACGTCAATAATTGGCAGAATAGCAAATGGAACAAACGACAATAAGAAAACATTCAGTAAAAATCTAAAAACTACAAAAAAAAAAAAAAACAGATAGATTCAAAGGTAATTATTCAAAGGGTTTTTTTTTTTTTTTTTGGGATAAAAAGATTCAAAGGGTTTGTTACGTGTGATTATAAGTATGGTCCAATAGTAATTCCACACATGACTTCAATGTAAGATTTAGAGGTCAAATTCCCTGCTTGACAAAACAAAAAAAAAAAAAAGGAGTTCATCACAGTGGACCAATTTTGGTCAATTATTATTTAAATGAATCGACGAATTAACGATAGATTCAAAAGGCTTCACGGCTACCACACGTGATTTATAAGGGATCTAGACAATCAACTTCTGTTGTGCCCCTGACTTTTTGCATTTGGTAGTTTATTCGAACTAACCTATCAACTTATGGTTCTAATAGATTAACGAAAACAAAAAACAAACACCCAAAAAGAAAAAATAAGTTTATTCAAACTAATTTATCAACTTATGGTTCTAATTGATTAGCCAAAACAAAACACAAACACCCAAAAAGAAAAAATAGTGATTCTAATTGGAGCGTTGCTTTCAAGTCACATAATTCAACGACACATAATTCAACGATTTTATCTAACTACTTGATCCAAATATACAGAAAGATAATATAAATAACAAAGGTCAAACTTTTTTTTTCCTCTCTTTCTTTTGACATGAATTATGAACGTCAAAGACGTAGATATTTTAGCCATTAATTAATGAAGTGAGAAATGCAATCTTATTCAAAATTTTCTCAACCATAGGGTGCTCTATATCTTCCACTGTCTGCAACAAGGAATATACAACACAGAAGAGACAGAGCACAAGAAAGGAGTAAGATATGGACATTTTCACCTGTTTAGTGTGTCTTGTTCCAATCCTAATTTGTATCTCACTTCAAACCTTCCGTTTCTTTGCAACTAATCCCAGAAGTAAAAGGCTTCCGCCTGGTCCGAAACCGCTTCCCCTGGTAGGAAACCTCTTGGAGCTCGGCGACAAGCCCCACAAGTCCTTGGCCAGGCTTTCCAAGTCTTATGGCCCGCTTATGTGCTTGAAGCTTGGCCAAGTCACGGCGATTGTCGTTTAGTCATCAATCATGGCCAAGGAAGTCATCCAAACACACAGCCAGTCCTTCTCCGACCGAATGATCCCAGAGGTAATCCGTGCCTGCGAACATAGCCAGTTCAGCTTGCCTTGGTTACCGGTAGTCTCACGCTTGTGGAGAAACCTTCGGAGAATTTGCAACTTCCACTTGCTTTCCGCTAAGGTTCTTGACGCCAACATGAACTTAAGGCACAACAAGGTACAAGAGCTCCTATGCGATGTCCATAAAAGCGTCCAGACCGGTGAGGCAGTGGAGATAGGACGGCTTTCACAGCTTCCATGAACATGTTGTCCACTACTTTTTTCTCCGTTGATTGGACCAATCCGGATTCGGACGCAGCAAGAGAGCTCAAGGAGACTGTATCAAGTATGATGGAGGATCTGGGGAAGCCAATGTCAAGTGCAAGATTCGGTTTGCCAACAGCATCCAATGGCTGAGCTACTAAAAGCTCCAGAGGCCATGTCGAAAGCACAAGCGGAGCTAGAACAAGTTATTGGCGAAGGAAAAAAAATGAAGGAATCAGACATCCCTCAGCTTCCTTACTTACAAGCCTTTATCAAAGACACCTTACGCTTGCAGCCTCCAGCACCATTACTGGTTCCTCGCCTAGCGGAAAGCGACGTCGAAGTTTGCGGCAATACCATCCCGAAGGATGCTCAAGTGCTGATCAACGTTTGGGCCATTGGTAGAGACCCAAACGTGTGGGAAAATCCCAACAAGTTTATGCCGGAAAGGTTTTTGAAATCGAATATAGATGCTGGAGGCCGGGATTTTGAGCTCATTCCGTTTGGTGCTGGGCGTAGAATATGTCCCGGGATGTTGTTGGCAAACCGAATCTTGCACTTGACATTGGTTCTTTGCTTAACTCGTTTGATATTGGAAGTTGGAAGATGGGGTTGAACCAGACACTCTCAACATGGAAGACAAGTATGGCCTGACCTTGATAATGGATCAGCCTCTGCGAGCTTTCCCCACGGCGAAGTCCACATAATGTATTGTTTTCACGTGAAACATTTTGTAGGCAATATATAATACTTACATATATATATATATATATATATGTATGTATGTTTTCTTTGTATACCATTTAGCAGCTGATAAAAACTATCATAATGATGGTGATAGTCGAGAATAAAGTTTCATGATATGTAAAAGTACACAATAAAAGAAAGACAAATTTCTGTTGAGCTTTTTTCCGCAAGTATACATGTAATTCATAGCTTGAATAGCAAGTAATGAAATAACTGCAGGAAAAATTACCTCATAATAAAGGCCAGTCTTTTGCTATAATCTCGTATATTATGAGGCTAGTAACGAAGCTCTAATTTCCCATATTATTTGTTCTTCGAAAGCTATTTGCCTTTTTTTTCTTCTTCTTCTTAGAATCTTTTCTATTTTTCGTGCAATCAACAATTTGAGATTTTGATTTGTAAGAAATAGGTTGAAACATAGGGTGAAAGAAGTAAATAACAGTTTTCATGTTAAAAAATTTTTTTTGAATAATAGTAGGTTATTAAAATATTTAGAACAAAAAATAAATTTATTGATTTATTTACATCTTGTCAATATATTATTTACTTAATAAATTTGTTATTTAGCTGGTAAATTTTCTATCTACCTCAAATATTTTAAAACCTTGCTATTTACTTTAATTATTTTCTTTAAAATGTTGTTTACTGTAATTTTCCTAAAAGGTATTGTAATTATTTACGTGAAAGCTCAATTGATTAGTTGTGATCATAACTCTAAAATTAAGATTGATGCACCTACTGGGTCTTGGTCCATTTATTAATTGATGTGATATGTGCCAAAAAGGAATTTTTATTTGATGTGATGATCTAGTGTCCGTCTAGAATTTTATAATTTCTGGGAATCTCTATATAAAGAAACTTTTAAGACCAGCTAGGTCCCCTCATCTTTCTACAAACAATGATATGTTTGTCTCATGGAAAGTTAAGAGACGATGGAGGAAATTCTACGCTTCACGTGCGCACACAATCTTCGTCTATAAGGTACTTGTTTTACAGTTTTACTTTTAAGATTATACCCAATCAAATATCATGAAATCAAAAGATAATTATCTACTCATATTTATTCTTGTATAAATCTAGTTTGATATTTACTTAATTAATTAGATTTTGTTGCAAGTGGTATATAAGCTAATACATAATCAAATAGGAACAAAAAATCGTATTCAATATTCTCCTCTTGATTTGAGAATTGGATCTTCGGACATTATTATATATATTTTTATGATAAATAATGGTTTTACTTACACATATGTTTGCCCTAAGCCAATAAAATGTTATATATGGCTGGTTTACTTTCAAGAGAAATAGAGAATACGATTATTTGTGGTTGTGGGGACCTGCGTTCGCACGGCCCCTAATTTCACGAAAGAAAGCAAAAACACTTATATTTATTTATATTAATATCTCAATTTTTATCTTTTTTTTCTTAAATTAATTTTAAATTTGTTATTTACAACTATTATAATAGTTTTGTAATTTTAAAAATTCATAATTTTGTAATGATTTTTTTTAATAAAACGAACGAAAAAGTTTTACATTGATATTTTTTCTTGAACACATTTCAAGTTTTTAAAATTTTAAATTCCAGTAATTCAAACGTCACACTAAACGCATAATTCAATTCATATCCAAATTTTACAATTCAAACCCTTACACCAAATGCATGCTTAAAATTTTAAGATTTATATTAGATTTAGAAATTTTAGATCGAAAATAGGGTTTTTGGCTTCACATGAAGGGTATGTGGGCTTTTCATTAATAATTTAATGGGAATTTTAATTTATATGGGATATTGTAATAATTTAGCAAATTTACTATAACAAAGTCAAAATTAGAAATTTGAAAGACAAATTATTAAAGAATCAAGATCTATTGTCTTGTTTTATTGATTGTTGTTCAAATAGTGGTATAACATATCATTTGAATTTAAAAATTTAATCATAAAAAAAATTAAATATTAAAAACTCTTAAATAAATTGATAAATTATCAAAATACTATTAAGCAAACAGCTTTTAAGATAGAAAAATATGAGACTCTAACTTTGGACTTAGAGATAAATTCAAGGGACATCAATACGGAATACCTATAAGGAACTAGACCCCCTTTAAACGGCAATAACGTGCAATTAAAGCCACCAACTGCATGCGACTTATGGGTGTGGATCTGACAAAATTGTGTGACTTATGCTTATGCACGAATTTTCAAACTTACCGACTACTTGTAATTTCAGCCACTCAATTCTTATCACATTATTTAATACGATTTATTCACATTATTTGCTCCGTACAAGTAACATCCGAGCTGCAAGTAATAACGTAAGAGGAATTGGTCATGCGCAAAACTGAATGGGAAAAGGAAGGCCAACCATTTAATTTTCCTATGAAAATGACAGATACCAAACCAACCTTGGACATAGGTAATTGGAAAAAATAAATAAATAAAAGAATAAGAAAAATAAAACACTCTACGCAACCAGTCCTGGTCCCAAATTTAATTAATCCAAGGTTGCTTGTTACAAATTTTATAACGCAAGTGTACGCTATAGTTAACAAGTAATTAAATAGTAAAATAGAGTATCATTCTCATGAGAAATTACTGTCTACTACTTATAAAAATTGGTTAATCCTAATTTTATTTGAATAAACCGAAAAGAAATTTAAAATAACAATAACAATAATAATCAAAATAATAAAAATGAAGAACTCAAAATACTAAAAATCTAGGATTCGATTTCACCATAATTATTCTGCATTAATTATTCAATTTCTAAAGCCTCAATTTATTTTCTTAATTGATAGTCGAGAATCCCTAATCATTCACTTGTCCCCTCCAGATGTCTAACAAAAATATCCTTAGAAGCTAATCCACTATATCGCTATATGAATTAAAATCAATAAGAACTTATTAAGATTTGTGATTCTCATGTAGTGACTACACAAGCCATGAAGATTTATTCATATCCCGTATGCAACCTATGGCATTCAACTCAATGAACTAGACACAAAAATTTCCTTCCAGTTTCATTATGATTAATCAATCAATTAAATAGTGGTCAATTATTTAGAAGTATTAAAAATAGAGAACAACACTAAATCATGAAAAACAAATCAACAACTGAATGCAAAGAATAAATCAAAACATTATAATTAGGATACACCGGAATCCTAGAAAAGAAAATTAATTCTTAAATAAAAATGTATAAAACAAATGTTCAATCATGAGCAAATTACAAAAATCAAAAAATAAGAAAATAATAAGAAAAACCCATTTATAAAGGCCTCCCAAGTCTCCAAGATATTTCTCTAATCTCCTCATCCCTCTCCTTCTGATGATTCAAGATGATATTTATCTAAATTTGTAGAAAACTAAGGGAGTGTTTGGTGAATGAGATTAGTTTAAGATTTTTAAGTTTTAATAGTAATTTTTTAGAAAAGACAAAAAAAAATTTTAGAAAAAGATAAAAATTATATGAAAAAAAGTACAGTTTAGTTTAAAGTAAACTCACTCCCAAACTATCCCTAAACTTAAAATTCGAATTAAAATAACACCTAAAATATTTTTTCTTCTTTTTCTTTGTTGGTTTCCGGCTTCTCCTATGCTTCTATGCTAACCAGCCGACTTTAATTTTCACTACAACTACCGAACAGAGATAGGTGGTGACTGTTGGAGATGGGCTGGAATTGGGATGCTTCTTGTAATACACATGAACACAGTGGGACGCAAAGTGCTGGATTTGGCACTACCATGGGTTGCTAACACTCAACTGGCAACACTCCACTCACGCACTCGCCATCTGGGCCGCAACTAAAGCTGATCTAATGGCTTGGGAGCCTAAGGAGCTTTCAAATGGTGGATGATTGTTCCAAATTTCTTTTTTGTAATTTTTAATTCTTTTTTATCATATTTTAGGATCAAATTACTTTTTGTTTTCCATTAACATAATGGACAACATAATAATTTTGAAAAAAAAATTCAAAATAAATTATAAGATTATAGTAAAATTATAAATTTTATAAAAATATAATTATCTTTGCTCTTTCACTCTCTGCGACACCGAATTAGAAATTACTCCCGATGCAAAAGGCTACCTGGTCCCAAACCTCTTCCCATCATATGAAACCTACTGGAGCTCGGTGACAAACCCCACAAGTCCTTGGCCACGGACCTCTTATGTGTTTGAAGCACGGCCAAGTCATTATCGTTCTTCACCAACAATGGCCAAGGAATTCATACAAAGACATAAAAACTTCTCTAGAACGATTTTTGATCACGACCAGTTCAGCATGGTTTGGTTACCATCTCAAATTTATGGAGAAACCTCACAAAATAAGCAACTCCCACTTGCTTGCCTCTGGGGTTCTTGATGCAAACGTGAACCTGAGGCACGACAAGGTACAAGAGCTCTTACGTGAAGTCCATAAAAGCTGCCAAGGCGGTGAGTCCGTGGAGATTGGAAAATTATAAAATTTGAAATTTGAAGTACAAGTTGTTTATAATGATAAGTTTAAGGGACATCAATACTAAGTTTAACTCCAACTAAACTATACGTTTTAGTCTCAATTTTTTTTTTAGAAGTCAACAACATTTATAACTAATTTTTGAAAAATCAGTCAATTCTAACTTAAAAATTTCTATATGACAAATCAAAGACAAACTAAATATATATCAACGACAACAGAACCTCCTAAAACGACAAAAGCTACCAATTGCGTGCGATTTATGAACTTGGATCCGACTAAATTGTGTGGCTTATGCTTATGCTAGATTTTTCAAACTACCGAATACTTCTTCTTGTAATTTCAGCCACTCAGAATAAAACAACAAGTCAATCCTTATCACATTATTTGATACGGCCTTTTCACATTATTTGCTTTGTAAATAGTTTCCAATCCGAGCTGCAAGTAATGACGACTAAATGGGAAAGGGAACGCCAACCATTAGATTTTCCTTATGAAATAAATGACAAATGTCAAACAACCTTAGACATATACATAAAAGTAAGAAAACTAAAAGAATCTACCCACAGCTATATACATACATACATATATATATATATATATTATGTGGAAATTCATGAAGGAGAAAAACCAGTCCTGATCTCAATTTTAATCAATCCAAGGTAGCTCTTCCACTGTCTGCAACACGGAACTAGAAACAACTTGGCAGAGAGAGGAGGAGAAATAAGCAAGTGGAAGACATAATGGATATTTTCACCAGCTTAGTTTGTCTTGCTCTAATCCTTTTTATCTCAATTCAAGCCTTCCGTTCATATGCATTTCCCCAATGCAAAAAGCTACTTCCGCCTGGTCCCAAACCTCTTCCCATCATAGGAAACCTCCTGGAGCTCGGTGACAAACCCCACAAATCCTTGGCCGTGCTTTCCAAGTCCTATGGCCCTCTTATGTGTTTGAAGCTCGGCCAAGTCACGACGGTCATCGTCTCTTCACCAACAATGGCCAAGGAATTCATACAGAGACATAGCCAAAACTTCTCCAACCGAACGATCCCAGACGCAGCCCGCGCCCTTGATCACGACCAGTTCAGCATGGTTTGGTTACCGGTCTCAAATTTATGGAGGAACCTTCGCAAAATAAGCAACTCCCACTTGCTTGCCTCTAGGGTTCTTGATGCCAACATGACCCTGAGGCACGACAAGGTAAAAGAGCTCTTACGTGAAGTCCGTAAAAACTGCCAGGCCGGTGAGTCCGTGGAGATTGGAAAAGCTTCTTTCATAGCTGCTCTGAATCTCTTGTCCACCACATTCTTCTCTATGGATTTAGCTTGTTCAAATTCCGATACTGGCAGAGAGTTCAAGAAGTCGGTGCGCTGTGTGGTAGAAGAAATCGGAAAACCAAACATGGCTGACTTTTTCCCGATTCTTAAGAAGATTGACCCCCAAGGCGTTAGGAGGCGCACCGGCATTCACTTCCGAAAACTGCTGGACTTGTTCAATGGCATCATCGACCAAAGGTTGCCACTCCGGGAAATAGGTGGTCATGTGAAAGATGATGATATATTGGACACTCTTATCAACATGATGGCGATGGGTGAAGAGAATAGAGAAGACGAAATGCTACACAAAACAACAATAGGACATTTGTTAATGGTAAGCAAACCCTTTTACCTCTTGGTTAATTTCAAAAATATCCCCGAAAGGATTCAATTAAGACCTTCAATTTTGAAACTTATCTACCTTGACATTTCAAAATTGAGAGAAATGGTCATTCCATCACAATACCAAAATTGTGGATAAAAAGTGACCTGGTTGGTCGTTAAAATGATGTTTTTGGAAATAGTAGTTATTACTCCTAGTATTGCCGAAAATGGAAATCAAAGAGAGTTCGGAGTAAAATTACACTAACATAAAATAAAATGAACAAAAAAAGAACGATTTCAGGGCATAAAAAAAAAATCTAATTTTCTCCATTAAAAAATTATCACTTTGGCCAGATCACTACTGTTGGCAAGAATTATAAAGGAGACAAAATTACTGGAGGAGCAAAAACCACAGCAATAGATGGTGAAAACTTTATTTTTCACTGAAACTGAGGAGCAAAGTCTCATAAGTTTTCCATTCACAATTTAACATAATCATGGGGAATGACCAACTCTATGTTGTAATGGAAAGATCAATTCTGTTGATTCTTGAAACGTTTGCATGATAAAACCTTCAAACTAAAAGTTGGGGGCTGAAACTAGACATTCTAAATTCCTCAAGGTAATTTTTTTTTTTTTTTAAGGTAACCTAATACTTGTTTTGTTGGTTCATTTTGAGATTGACCTGATAAGAATAAGTAATGAAACAGGATATATTTGCCGCGGGGACAGAAACGACTTCAGCCACAATAGAGTGGTCAATGGCTGAGTTACTAAAAGCCCCAGAGATCATGTCAAAAGCCCGAACGGAGCTAGAACAAGTGATTGGCAAAGGAAACGAAGTGAAGGAAGCGGACATAACTCAACTCCCTTACTTACAAGCCATTGTCAAAGAAACCTTACGCTTGCACCCTCCAGCGCCATTACTGTTGCCTCGCAAAGCTGAAAGTGACATCAAAGTTTGCGGCTCTACCATCCCGAAGGATGCTCAAGTGTTGATAAACGTTTGGGCCATTGGTAGAGACCCAAACGTCTGGGAAAATCCCGACAAGTTTATGCCAGAAAGGTTTTTGAAATTGAATATAGAAACTGGAGGCCGGGATTTTGAGCTCATTCCGTTTGGTGCTGGGCGGAGAATATGTCCCGGGATGTCATTGGCAAACCGAATGCTGCACTTGACGTTGGGTTCTTTGCTTCACTCGTTTGATTGGAAGTTGGAAGATGGAGTTGGACCGGATACTTTGAACATGGAAGACAATTTTGGCCTGACCTTGCAAATGGCTCAGCCTTTGCGAGCTCTCCCCATAGCGATCACATGATCACATATTGTTTCCAGTGAAACCCTTTTTTGGGCTACATGAATTATATATGTATTTTATCGTATACCTTCTAGCAACTAATTAAAACGAAAATTATATGTTATGGTTTGTAATATATAGAACTACTAAGTAAAAGAAGTACATTCTGTATATTGAGCTTTTCCCGCAGGTTTATATATATACATGTAATTTATAGCTTGAATAGCAAGTAATATCTAGTCCTTATTATTTGAGGACAAGAACGCTCTGTTTTTCCTTATTAATTTCTCTTCCAGTGTCTGAGAATAGATCATGGATTTTTCTAAGCTATTTTCTATGTCTTTCTTGTTATAATTTTTTCTATTTTTCATGCAATTAATAATTGGTTGAAATATATAGCTTAATTATTTACCTAAAAGCTCAATTGACTGTCTATGATCAAATAGCTCATTTATCTATTAAATATATTAAAATTTTTATTTACTGATATTTCTTTCAAATATTTTTAAAATGCGTTATTTACTCTAATGATTTACAACAAACATTCTAGTTAGTTCTTTCTCTCTTCAAAATATATCTCAATACCAATCTCGAAACTTCTAATATATACTTTGTACCTGGAATAAAACCATTTTCTGCCAAAAGAGAAAATTACTTAAATAACTATCTTTATTTTATCTATTGACTAACATGATACAAATTTTAGTTAACTTTAGTTTAATTTATGTTGTTTTAGTCATATGTTAATTTTTTTATGTTATATTGGTGCAATAATCTTTAAATTCGTATCATTTAGATGTTTTTTCCTTTTCAAAATGTTCCCAAAATGGCCCGTGGTTTTTTTTTTCTTCTTTAAGCAAATAAAAACGACATAACATTACGAACAAAACTTTAGAAACCAGGATAGCAACCAGCAGGTCCAGCACGAGAGAAACATTCACAAACGACAACAACAGCTTAGATATAAACGACAAAAGCATCAAGTGTGCCAGAACTAAAAACGACCATTTTGTTTGTGAACGATGGGAAAAAAAAAAAAGGAAAAAAAGCAACATTATGACGACAACAAAGTGAAAACAGCAACATATAAAATGGACGATAGCTTGACAGCCACCGACGACCAGCAAGACAGACTCACCAGAAACGTCAATAATTGGCAGAATAGCAAATGGAACAAACGACAATCAGAAAACATTCAGTAAAAATCTAAAAACTACGATAAAAACTGATAGATTCAAAGGTAATTATTCAAAGGGTTTTTTTTTTTTTGGATAAAAAGATTCAAAGGGTTTGTTACATGTGATTATAAGTATAGTCCAATAGTAATTCCGCACATGACTTCACTGTAAGATTTAGAGGTCGAATTCCCTGCTTCACCAAAAAAAAAAAAAAAAAGAGTTAGTCAGAGTGGACCAATTTTGGTCAATTATTATTTAAATGAATCGACGAATTAACGATAGATTCAAAAGGCTTCACGCCTACCACACGTGATTTATGAGCGATCTAGACATTCAACTTCTGTTGTGCCCCTGACTTTTTGCATTTGGTAGTTTATTCAAACTAACCTATCAACTTATGGTTCTAATTGATTAACGAAAACAAAAAACAAACACCCAAAAAGAAAAAATAAGTTTATTCAAACTAATTTATCAACTTATGGTTCTAATTGATTAGCCAAAACAAAACACAAACACCCAAAAAGAAAAAATAGTGATTCTAATTGGAGCATTGCTTTCAAGTCACATAATTCAACGACACATAATTCAACGATTTTATCTAACTACTTGATCCAAATATACAAAAAGATAATATAAATAACAAAGGTCGAACTTTTTTTTTCCTCTCTTTCTTTGGACATGAATTATGAACGTCAAAGACGTAGATATTTTAGCCATTAATTAATGAAGTGAGAAATGCAATCTTATTCAAAATTTTCTCAACCATAGGGTGCTCTATATCTTCCACTGTCTGCAACAAGGAATATACAACACAGAAGAGACAGAGCACAAGAAAGGACTAAGATATGGACATTTTCACCTGTTTAGTGTGTCTTGTTCCAATCCTAATTTGTATCTCACTTCAAACCTTCCGTTTCTTTGCAACTAATCCCAGAAGTAAAAGGCTTCCGCCGGGTCCGAAACCGCTTCCCCTCGTGGGAAACCTCTTGGAGCTCGGCGACAAGCCCCACAAGTCCTTGGCCAGGCTTTCCAAGTCTTATGGGCCGCTTATGTGCTTGAAGCTTGGCCAAGTCACGGCGATTGTCGTTTCGTCATCAACCATGGCCAAGGAAGTCATCCAAACACACAGCCAGTCCTTCTCCGACCGAATGATCCCAGAGGTAATCCGGGCCTGCGAGCACAGCCAGTTCAGCTTGCCTTGGTTACCGGTAGTCTCACCCTTGTGGAGAAACCTTCGGAGAATTTGCAACTTCCACTTGCTTTCCGCTAAGGTTCTTGACGCCAACATGAACTTAAGGCAGAACAAGGTACAAGAGCTTTTACGCGATGTCCATAAAAGCGTCCAGACCGGTGAGGCAGTGGAGATCGGAAGGACGGCTTTCACAGCTTCCATGAACATGTTGTCCACCACTTTTTTCTCCATGGATTTGGCCAATCCGGATTCGGACGCTGCAAGGGAGCTCAAGGAGACTGTATCAAGTATGATGGAGGATCTGGGGAAGCCGAACCTGGCCGACTATTTCCCTTTCCTTAGAAAGTTTGATCCCCAAGGCATTAAGAGGCGTACCACTATTTATTTTCGCAAAATGTTTTATTTGTTCGATAACATCATCGACCAAAGGTTGCGAATCAGGGGATTGAGTGGTTTTGAGAAAAATAATGATATATTGGATACTCTTATCGACATGATGATGATTGGTGAAGAGAAGAGAGAAGATGATCAACTAGACAAAACTACCGTTGAACATTTGTTACTGGTAAGCTCTTGTAGTCCTGTAAACATATACATATACTTAAATATAATGTCATTCACATTTGTTCTTCAATTTGCTAGATGCACATGTATAGAAACTAATTTTGTTGGACTTTGTTTATTTTTGTTGGTTGATTATACTATTGAATTGATGAAATAGGATATATTTTCTGCTGGGACCGAGACGACTTCATCGATGTTGGAGTGGTCTATGGCTGAGCTACTTAAGGCCCCAGAGATCATGTCCAAAGCCAAGGCGGAGCTAGGGCAAGTTATTGGCAAAGGAAACCAAGTGAAAGAATCAGACATAACTCAGCTTCCTTACTTACAAGCCATTGTCAAAGAAATCTTCCGTTTGCACCCAACAGTTCCGTTGTTGCTTCCCCGTAAAGCTGGAGCAGATGTCGAGGTGTGCGGCTATACCATTCCGAAAGGCGCACAATTGCTAATCAATGTTTGGGCCATTTCCAGAGACTCGAATATTTGGGAGAACCCTGAAAAGTTCATGCCAGAGAGGTTTTTGGATTCGAACATCGATTTCAGCGGCCGCCATTTTGAGTTCATCCCCTTCGGTGGTGGGCGGAGAATATGTCCCGGATTGCCACTGGCGACGCGGATGTTGCACTTGATGTTGGGTTCTCTGCTTCACTCCTTTGATTGGAAGTTGAAAGATGGGGTTGAACCAGAGACAATTGACATGGAGGACAAGTTTGGCCTCACCTTACAAATGGCTCAGCCTTTGAAAGCTATTCCTAGGCCTCTTGCATAAGCAACCCAGTAGTTGTAGTTATGAATTCTTAATATCAGAAATTATGTTTCAAGCTACAGGTCTTGGCGTTTTTCTCCAGATTTTCCGTAGTTGAAACTCAATAAAATAATGGATGTAAATAGCGATAATAAATAGTATTTAAAGAGTGATATTTTGTTTGTGCTGCTAAAAAAAATCTCACATCGAACAAATACAGAGGATTTGGAATGTCTATAAAATTAATACATAGATCCACGTTTCTAACATACTTACCTGGACGGGCCTGGCTCGGTGACTTCCATTGTACTTTGTGGGTGGTTGGTGTATGAATTTGAGTTAAGATTTTTAAGTTTTAATAATAATTTTTATTAATTTTTTCAGAAACAATAAAAAATTATTTTAGAAAAAAATAAAAATTGAGTTTAAATTCATGAGTTTTTAAACTAAGATGCGAAACTCAACAAGGGTGTTGGTCTACCCAAAGCGGTGGAGCCTATGTCATAATTTGTGGTTGTGGGGCCTGTCTAATTACTAGTCTCTTAACGTCCTAGGTTTTGGTAAAGTGCATTTGTTAAATCTAAAGATATCGTGTGTTTCCTAAGAAGTTTGATTATAGCTAAATAGTCTTTTTTTTAATAAATAATCGAATTTTTTTGTAATTCTGGAGAAGCCAAGGAGAGAGATTTGAGGGAGAGAAGCCAAGGAGAGAGAGCGACATATTTGGAGGAGAGAGATCGCGACTCTGGATCTCCACTCTACGGCGGGATCTCTGGCACCTCCTCCGGATCGCAACTCCACGGCGATCGAGTAAGCCGAGTGGTCCACCGAAGCCGATGATGCTCCGATTGGCGTTCACTTCAAGATCGAGTAAGAGTGATAGAGTCCGTCACCACGGAAATCGACTGTAGCATCGGGAAGGAATCAGAGCCACTGGATTTGGCGCCGGAGATGAAAAGAGAGAGGGAGGTTTTGGAGGAATGGGAAATAAAAAGGGGGAAGAGAGTTCTTCTAGAGAGAGAATGGAAGGAGAGAGTGAAACGCACATTTGCAGAGTACTGAGAGAGAGAGGAAGAGACACGTAGACAAAGACAAAACAAAAACAAAAACAAAAACAAAAGAAAAAGAAGAAGAGAACAACAGGCACCAAAATATATGTAGGGGCAAAATGAAAAATTTACCTTGCAATTTAAGACATTTTTTACTGGTAGACGGGGCCGCAATTGCTGGTAGTAGCTCTTCTACTACTGATATATATTTAGGATTATCTAAAAAATATTAATCCCCTCAAGCATTCAATTTGTCTCATTATTTTGCCCCCAAACTTTTTGTTTTTGAAGGTTTTATATAAAGCATGCGTTTGGTGTATCGTTTGTAATGAAATTTTTAGGTTAAAATTAATTAATTTTTTTAAAATTAGTTAAAATTTTTATTGACTAATCCAATGGTTCAAACTGATTCTCTTTTACCCTAATTTAAATGGTTTAGATGTCTACAAAATTTGTTATTTCTCTTAGACTTCACACCTCAAAATCTAATGCCATTATTTCTTCTAATTTAAGATGTAATTGGCCAGAGTACTACTATATCTTATGATCGTAAAGCTTCCTTCCCAAGTGATGACTCTCTCTCTCTTGCATCAAAACCCAAGTGATCATGACTTCCATTTCATTAGATAGACCCTATGTGTAGATGGTCAGAAAATTTTGATCCATGATCCTTTATCTTATTTTTTTTCTTTTTCTTCTCTTCTGAAAAAGGGGTAACCTACTGTCTTTCCTTGCTTATTAATTCTTATACACGTACAGGCACATAAATTGATAGAATGATTCTACAATTATTTTTTTTCTCAATTTCTAGGTATTATTTTTATAACTTACCATTTCTAGGTATAGTAAGTTATCGGAAAAGAAAACTAAAAGTCAAGGAATCGGATAAAATACAGCCAACTACTGGAGGACGGGACCCTAATTACCTAACCTCGTTCAACAACCGCGGTCGCTGGTAACGGAGGCATTAAGGCCTTGGGCGCCCCAAGGCCCCCCTCAAATTCTTCTTCTTCTTCTTCTTTTTTAATTAATGTTTATATATATTTGCCCTAAATTTACAAATTATACTAACAAAACTTTACTTGATTGTTCTGAAAATTAAAAATTTGTATTTCTTAGTCTCCACCAAAATTTCTAGCTTCATCACTAACGGTGGCAAATAATTTCCGGCTTGCTATTGGTAATGCTCATGTTGCACTTGATATCTGAGTTCTCTAGTTCACTCCTTTGATTAGAAGTTAGAAAGATGAACCTTTGCAAGCTTTCCTAGGCTTCCAACGTTACTTGGTACCTTGCTCATTTTTTTTTAATTTTTTTTAACTGATAGCATGATACCTTGCTCATTTATTGATATGAAGTGATCTAAAATCTATATATGTCTTTTTTTTCCATCAATTTGGTTCTTTTATACCATTTACAAAGTGACGGGTTTTGGTGTTGTGAAAAATCCCACATTGAGAATATATAGATGAAGAGGATTGGGAAGGTCTATAAATCCAAATGGCAATACCATGGGCAACGTACTTACCTGGACGGGGTCAATGGGCGATCAAGTAGGCCCATGGCCTAGCTCAGTGACTTCCATTGCACTTAGTAAGGGTGCTGGGCTAAGGTCTACCCAAAGGGGTGGAGCCTATGTCATTATTTGTGGTTGTGGGGGCCTGCGTTCGCGCGGCCCCTATCCCAATTCTTAGTCTAACCTATCCCAAATACTGGTAAAAAAAGACCAACCAACCTAATTGTCCTGTATTTATGTTTTTATACGAAGGAAATGGGACCATACAAAGTGAAAAAAGATAAGCTGCATTAGAAATCACTTTTTGTTACTCGTGTAGAAAATTGCACTAAATCTGTTTATACACACACATATAAGAGAATGTCTAGAACAAAAAAGGTTCCTTATTGCAATCTTGTTGTCTTCATGCAGAAGAGACAGGACGAGAAATCAACCTTCATTTTCCTCCTCTTCCTCGTTTCATAAGCCATCTCGACTCGAACAGTTCCATTATTGGATCATCCTTGGGGCTCTCATTTCCGTCTGCTATTTTCCCCTTTCCCTCTCTAAATTCTTCTTGGTTATTAATGTTCTGATCAGTTCCAACGTCGTTCTTTCCCTTCTCAAAGACATCCTTGTAAGTACTCTTGATACTATCTTGCTTAGCATCCACACAAGCCGTGTCACTTTCGGCTTGTTGGGTTTCAGATACAGGAGGAAACTCTCCCTCGGAATCCTCACTCTCAGAAGATTTTGTTGGTTTGTTGTCAGCTTCAATTACTAGTTTTGATCCATGTTCAGCTTCAACAACCAATGCAGATTCAGATTCGCCTTCGCGATTGTCACAGTTTTGATCGACCATAATCTCCTTCTCCCTTGTATCTTCCGATCCCCAATAAGCCAATATGGTGATCAGAATCTCTAGCAATGAGATAACATGTACCAATGCCCAATTTAGAAAGGGGACTTGGTGGATTATGGAGGGGAAACTTTTTACAGCGCGATCAAATTTTCCGGGAAGGTTTTCCACGACTCGGACAAGGTCATCAATCTTGTTGAAAATATGTTTTGATGGAGGGAATGTTTTCTCTATAATGTCTTCAACTGCTAGGATATGATCGTCGACGGAAGAGAGAAGGACTAGCCATAGATATAGCAAGGCATGGACAAACGGGATTGCAAATGAGACAATTTCAACAACCTTTTTTGCCATTGAGCCTAATGGTCCACTGAGATCTTGGGCTGCACCAGAGGCTTTCATGGCGATTTTTATTATTGAAACACCGCACGTGTGTAATGGCTGCCGTCTAGAACTCATTTTGGATTTTCTGCTTATTCCTGAGAAAGTTGAAGCCAAATGTGAAAATAATAATTATGATAATTGGAAAAAAAAAAAAAAAAAAAAGAGATATTGCATTGAATTGTGTAAGAAATGTAGATGCAGAGATGGATCTAAAGTCTGTTCATTTACATATCTCTGTCTTGTGCTATGAAATTCCACAAAATAGACTATTTTGACATATCTTTTATCAAATTGTCTAAAAAATACAGAAGAGAAATTGCTGCTTCTACAATCACAAGTACTCAAGCAAATAACTTCCAAAAAGATGTAAATTAGCGATTAAGTCAGCAATTGGTAGGAAAATCAGATGGAAACCGAACGGTAAACGGATCGAAACAAAATTCAAAAAATCATATGGAGGAAAGCAATAATATCATTACAAAAACTAATACGAAGATGCCCATGAAAAGAGAAAACTTTTATCTTCTTGGCAAGGTAAAAAGAGTTTCTTTAATCTACCTCCGGCTTAAAAAGTACACCCCGCAATCCAAATATCGAAAATGAACCCGCAATAAATGAATTAACAAGGATTTCTCTTACAAGACGATGAAAAGTTGATTTTTTTTTTTTCCCCATTTTCGTTGGGATATATGTGGTGAAGCTGAGAAAAGGAAGAGCGGTTTGAAGGGGGTTGTTAATGGGCGGAACAAATTTTGGCGCGACCGTACGGTTTGCACACGTGGACGATTCTAATTGGTTGCAAAAATCTGTTTACTTTTAGTTCAGATCATCTGCTCCCTGCTGCAACAACTTACAGTATTGACAAAGGTAAGATATTGACACGTGTATAGACATCTTCATCTTCAATAACAGAAGAGAGAGAGTAGAGAAGAGGGAGAGAGCTACTCTCAGCCGCTCGAGGTGCAGACAGTGAAAAAGGAAATCGAATTTGATTCGAGCAAAAAAGTCGCCCGAGCACCACCACTTGTGGGGCTCAATTTCAAAGTTGTGGCCATATTTTTCACGGTAATCCTTCGTTTGCTTTTCAGAATCAGAGATATGAACCGAGAGAAAAATGAGAATCCATCTTCTTCACAAGCAATTTCTGCTTTTCTGATTTGATCAATGTTTATGTTTTTCCGATTCGAACAATGCCGAAACCGGAAGCCCTGCTCGGTAACAATCCCCGCTTAATTTTCTTTACGTCTTACAATTCACAGGACGATGATCATGATGATGATGTGAAAAAACAAAGATAGTTTCAGACTTTACGAATTGATCAAATTTAAAATCTTTGTTTTCAAATTTATATGCTTTTCTTCACCGGCTCAAATTTGATTTTGAGTTGATTCTTTACTTGCACCTTTTTTTTTTCTTTTCTCTCTCGCTCTCTCCTTATTGCCTGTGTACACTTTTCTCCTATAGTGGGGTTTCGTGAACTTGATTGGCAACTTTTTGGTCATCAATATGGATTATGGCTTTGGTTTGTTTGCTTTTGAGCTTTTTTTTTTTTTTTTGGTTGAAAATTCTTTATGCTTGGGCTAGTAGTGATTGTAATATGGAAAAAAAAAAATGAAAATTTTTTTTTTTAATTTATGGTACAGGGATACCAGGTGATGGAAGATGTTTGTTCCGGTCCGTCGTCCATGGTGCTTCCCTAAGATCTGGAAAGCCACCTCCAAGCGAGAGCCGTCAGAGAGAACTTGCAGATGAGCTCAGACATAGAGTACAAAACCAACTCTTTTTTCATTTCATTTTTTTTTCCCCAGCCAAATTCACAAGGAGATATATTGTTTTCTCATTTGTGAATTGTTTGATTTGATATGAGAGACACAAGTTTGAACGGTTGGATGAATCAAGTAAAGTGATTGTGTTTTCTACCATAATTTTGTTTGCATTTGAATGTCTTTGCTGTTTTCTACCAAAATCTTTTCGTGTTCATAGAGTAATTTTGTTTATTTTTGTCAAATTCTTCGCTTTCATCTCGTTCTAAATCGCGTAGCGAAACTTTCCATGGACAGGTTGCAGATGAATTTATCAAGCGGCGGGCAGACACTGAATGGTCAGTTCTCTTGAGAATCTTCGAGCTCATTTGATACTTCTGATCCGTTATTTAGATGGTTGAAGAAATAGTTTACATCGTTAACATGTCTTACTAATATTTTATTTTATTTAATCTTATTTTTAGTTTGAAAACTCTTCCATGGGCAGGTTTCTTGAAGATGATTTTGAGACGTATGTCGTACAGATGAGACAACCTCATTTTTGGGGGGGCGAGCCAGAGTTGCTCATGTCCTCGCATGTTCTGCAGTAAGTCCTTTGTCTTCTCTTTTAATCCTCATGTCTCTAGGAATCATTTGGTTGGTGGAATTTTCTTGCTTAATTATTAATTGCTTATCTTTAGTGTAGCTAATTGCTTTTTTCAAACCCGTGATTGGCGTAAATTTGGGGTCGGTCCTCACCTAGTGTCTCGATTATGTCTTTGCCTTTATTACATTGATTGAAAGATTTGTTTCCCTGCATTTAGGAAACAGTAAAATGTATTTCACTGATATGTCTTTACTTTGTTTTTATGGAAAACCTCCAAGAAAATGCCACGAGTACGAAAAGTATTTTACTAAATGAGCAATATTATCCGTTTCTAGGATGCCAATCACGGTGTACATGCGAGACAAGAATTCTGGTAGCCTCACGATCATAGCTGAATATGGTCAAGAGTATGGGAAAGACAATCCTATCCGCGTCCTTTATAATGGTTACGGACACTACGATGCATTGCGGAGTCCTACTCGTGGTGCACAATCGAAGCTGTAAGATTTCCTTGACTACCAGTTGCTTTTGTTTTCCAATAAAATTTTGCTCTTCGTTTCTCTTGGTTAGGCTTCAGAAGCATGACGCATGTGAAATCGGCAGGTACAACTACAAGCTATGGTGAATGGACAGTGGTCACAGGGCTTGCTCATATAACTTACCGGGTTTCTATGGTTCTGGTTGTATATTCTTCAGATATTGGAAATTATCCTCAGACCTGGAAACTATAGTAATAAAACATTTCAGATTGAATTGTTTCTCTCTCTCTCTCCTGCTTCTTCTCTCTGGCTTGTCCGTCAATCGTTATGTATAAATTGTAACTGAATTTTGATGACTAATTCTTCATTTCAGTGTCTGGCATCATAGAAAACCTGCATGGATACTTAAAAAATCAAACGTCTATATACTCGAAATTCTCGACCACTCATGGGCAATCAAAAACCACAACTTAAAACCCGATATTTACAGCTCTCAACCAATGGATCTCTGAAAAATCTATGGTACTATAAATATAGTTTTCTGTAAAAGGGAAAATACGACAGATTAACCCAACCAAGCCCAGGAACTGAAATACATAGATGACCTGTACGACAATGGGCTGAGAGAAATGCGATATGCGATCATTCACTGTCCTTCCATACTTCACGCAGGAGTTGGTATCTGACAACTTGTCGATCACTCCTTTGTTTTTCCGTGAAATTGTCTTTAATGATTGAAGTAACAGGAGAATCCAGCTCATCGAGCTCATCATCAC